>PVJA010000556.1:0-165178 GCA_004027025.1 Myocastor coypus | reverse complement strand
TCTCCAGCCTGGAGCTAGCAGTGCTTGTCCTGAAGTCTGGAGGAGAGGCAGCAGGGGTGTTTCCGGTTTGTGTGACACCGTCTTCTTTCAATTTTGTCCTTCACATTGCTCTTTGCATTCACAATTCCAAATGAAAAGTTAATGGAAATTACGCTATTTTACTAAAACTTTTATGGCAATGATACAGAGCATGAATCAATTCACTTACAATAATCCCAGGTTTGCAACATTTGTGCTTTTAATGCATCTAGTCTAAATTGTCAGAGCAAGGCAGAGCCAAATCAGTTAAACATCGTGCTCTGTCTGGTTCTGTTGCAAAGGGCTTTTAGCATTCTAATGCTTAAGGGACTTTTGTCAAACTTTTTAGTGACAACTAGATAAAAAAAAAAAAAAATCCCACATTAACTTGTCTTTCCCTCTCTGCAGAGCTGTCAATGAACAAGAATTTCCGAACACAATTGGCAAAGCCAAATACACACAAAGACAATGTAATAAAATTTCAAAAGAACAATTCCATGGGGTTCGTGTTGAAAGCATTATCTTATCTCCTCTCAGCAATTTAGTGTTTTGTTTGTTTAGATTCCATCCCACAGCTTAGAGAACATCAGGCTGAGAAAAGTGAAGGAAAAATACAATATTTTATGAATATCGTAGATCACCAAGTCTCATACAGGGAGAAAACTAAAACAATAGGAAGTTAAGATTGAACATTTTTGAAATGTTGAAATTTTCTATATTTATCTTGTGCATTTAAGAGGCCATATATTTCAGAAATAGTTTCTTCTACACCAAAGAGAGAAAACAGAAAGAAATGATTATTGTTGTTGTTTATATTATGACCTGTGCACTGTGATCCATTACTACATTCCTATTCTATTGTTATTATTATTTAATTTTGAGACAAGGTCCCACTAAGTTGCCCAAACTGGGCACAAACTTAGAATCTGTCTGTTTCAGCTCCCCAGAGCCCTGGAATCCTAGATGTGTACTACCATACCCAGGCATGATGTCATAAGTTTAAGAGTAGCCATAAACAATAACAGTAATTGGCCATGGAATAGAATAAAAATGACCAAGGAGGATGAATGTCTGAAAAGACCTGCAGTAGTCTTCAAGGAAATATAAGCACACACAGCTCAAGGTTCTCCGAGCAGCAGCAATGGCTTCAGTAAAACCGCTAACAGTGCTTCCTACCAAGGGATGACAGCGTGCAGCGAACTCTCTCGAATCGCGTGGGACAGTGCTGAGGGGTATCTTCAGCTGGGCTGGCTGCTGGGACGTTAGACTCCTACCCGCCACTGGGTAAGTCACAGCGGTACACCTGATGCTGGCTCAGTGGAAGTGGAATTGGCTTAAAGTCCGCACAGGAGCCACTGTAGCGGTCCTGTTCCTTACCGCCCAGTTGAAAGCGAAAGCTTTCCGATGGGTAGACGAAAGAAACAAACTGTGGTACACCTATACCAGGGACGGCGAGCCTCTGGAGCTCTCAGTGATAATGAACCGCTCACTGCGGCACGTGTGTCATCGCTTCACCACCAGTGACGTGGACAAATGAATGGGAGCAGACTATGGACACACGTAGAAACTTGAGTGAAACTTAGAAATGACAATTGGCACTGAACAAGCCACTCTCTAAGAGTTATTTACCCCACGGGCTCACTTATGTGAGGTTCTTGAAATAACACAGTCATGATCAAAGGCAGCAGAGGCTGTCAGGAGTTGAGGTGGAGCGAGGCTGTAAGCAGGCCAGCAAGGAGGGAGCAGGCTTGGGGGAGCACAGGGTGATGCGCACCCCATTCCTGGTAACAGTTATTTAAACTGATACTCGTGTTAAACACAGGAGACTGTTCACCAAGTAGGAAATAGAGTCAAATATTTAGATTTCAATTCTACCATTGATTTTACTGCATAGAAAGAAAATCTGTTCTTTAAACACTTTACAAAGTAGATGAAGAAAAAGAAAACACTGATGCTCTGAGGAAGTTGGATTCTTTATTTTGTGTCCAGCTGTAACTTTACTGAGAGCATGGGTAGAGATAAAGTTGACACAAACAGTAATGATCTTTGCTGACAGGTTTCTTTTGATTGCATAGCTCTAATATGTAGCTGAGCAGAATAAAATCGAGGTGTATCAACTTCAGGTTGTCTTTGAAATGATCCTTCTCACTTTGCTTAATTCAAAGGTAGATTTCAGGAGATCCTTCAAAGAACATTTCTTAAATAAATATTCAAAGGGTGTCTATCTATCTACCTATCAATTCTCAAATAATAATCCTTCATGGACTATTCTTATTATTACAATGTATAACAAAATGAATTAAGAGTGGAAGGAATCAGAGATGTGAGCATAAAGACAAAATCACTTCCCAGTGTCTTTGCCATCTGACTGTAACATACTACGATGTGTTTGTAAGTGGAAAGTATCAGTTCTAAATAACATTTTAAGTCACATGCTTAAAGCAAGAGACTTCTTTTCTATATAAGTGATAAACACTTAATGAAATGTGAAAATTAAAATTATTCCTCTTCATATAATTTACAGCTCAGTCCTGGTGAGCACAGTAAAATATAATATATTGGGTACAATTACTCTCCCATGTGTTTTGATTGCGTTGGATGGGAGTGAAATCCTCTTTGGTTAATATTTGACATTAGCCAAATCATCAGCGCCAATTTATGACACAAATGAGTGCATAGTTGTTGGCTTGCATTCTTGGGAAAGGCAGTACTTTCCTCACTTTGGTAGAATAAATATTACTCATTTGTAATTAGGTTATAAATTGAAAAAAATTGCATAGCCCATATGCAATTTCTTGGAAATATAAAAGAGGTAATGAGAAAATCACAAGTTGTGTATCGGATGTAGCATAGTCCACTAGCAAGACAAATACACACATACCTAGGAATCATACCAAAATACTGAAAATTTCCAATATTCAAGGTGTGAAAATTTCCAATATTCAAAGTGTGTCATTTAAAATCTTGCCATGTTGAAGTCATGTTCTTTGAATGCTTCTTTATGTATAACATATATATGTGTTATATATATATATATAATATTACTGGGTTTGAAATTACATGAATATTCACATTTTTCAAAAATTCTGTACAACATATTCTAAATAGCAATTTGGCTCATAGGGAATTCTAATTCTAATATATTGAGAGTTCTACCTGTTTCTTTGTTTAAGGCTTATTCTCTCTCTCTCTCTCTCTCTCTCTCTCTCTCTCTCTCTTTCTTTCTCTTCCTTCCTTCCTTCCTCCCTCCCTCCCTCCCTCCCTCCCTCCCCCCCTCTCTCTTTCTTTCTTTTTTTGGCATTTTAGTGCAGGGTCTACAGGGTCTCACTCCACACATCAGACTTGTAGAGTTTCTCATGATTTCAGTATCACTAGAGGTGGGATTACAGATATGCGCCACCACACCCAATTTCAGTGCATCTTGGTGGTGAGGCTGGCACCACATACTGGTGGACTGAACTCCAACCTCTGCGCTCTGCCTAAGAAAGCCCTTTAATGCACTGTGAGCATGAGTAAGTCTAGCCAGCCAAGATTTGTTCTTGCTAATCATACATAGTGTTTATTTTCTTCTCTACAGTTCCCCATATTTGGAGGAATGTAACCAAAAGTATTGTTTGGAAATATATAGTAAGTATAAATATCATAATATTATGTGATTTTTATTGTCAACATGTTTTTTCTTTTCTTTTTCCTTTTTTTTTTTTTTTTAAATAGGACCTTGCTACACAGCTTGGACTCCTAGTCATCCTCCTCTCTGCCTCCCCAGTGCTGGAATTCCAGGCATGTGCCACCACCCCTGGTTGTAGTGGTTTGCATTGTGTGATGCCGGCACAGCATGAGGTAGTGGGAATTGAACCTCAGTCCACGCCCTTGCCAGGCAGGAGCCTACACTGCTGAGGTACTTCTCCAGCTTTGACATTTTCTTTGGCACTGAATTCTCTGGTAGGGAGTTGGACATTTAGCACTCCCAAGTTACAAATGAACTTTTTGTTCACCAGAGAAAATAATGCAGTCTTGCAGCCTAATGTCAAAGTATATATATATATTTTTTATGAGAAATAGCATAGGTCAAAGTAAAATAAAGTGACAGCTGCTTTTATACTTCAGGAAAATGACAGTTAAGGACGAATGCCATAATAGTGAATTCAAGTGAATATAACAAACATTTGCAAATATACAAAGCATATCATAACTAAGCTATGAATGAAATCAGACTTATAATTTTACCAAGGGCCAATCTGATTAAATTTTATTCTAATTTTCTCATGTGCCAAACTTTTAGTTTCTTTATTCTCTTATGGAGAAAATCCTAAATCCTGCAGGTGGGATAAAATTCCCTGAAATTCCCCGGCCGTGTTGAGACGCATGCTACCTTGCTGCTACGCTCGTTTCTCATGCTTCAGATGCACACGCTGTTTGAAGAAGTTACTGGGTGTGCGATTCTGCTGCCCAAAATAAGGCTTTCTACGCCTGCGTGTAGACTCATAGCTCCTCAGAGCTGCACGTCTTTGCCTTCTTCTTCTACAGCAGAGCCAGATGTGTCGTATCTTATGTCCAGCTGCAAAGAAAAGCTCTGGCTTTGTCTTTAACCATTTGTCTACTTTCCAGTTGCCCCCGTTATTTAATGTTGAAGAAAATTTTACAATCTCCTGACCTCATCAGACTGCTTGGTATGTAGTTGATTCTTGAATATTCACTAAGTTGTTCACTGTAGTCAAGATAGGTTGGGAGTTGTGCTCAAGAGGGAGTAGCGGAAGGGTCTGAGAACACCTTCCTCTCCGGGGAGTCATTCTAGAAGTCTAGGCGGCACACAGCTATGAGGAAGGAACAGCGGAGAAGGCTACTGACTGAGATTTACGAACCTGAGGGCTGTAGGATTTCAAGGCTCTGTGGCTGGGAGTGTTCCATAATATCGTAGGAGGAAAACAAAAGAATTAGGAGTCTTCAGCATGTCTACATTTTTTCCATTTGAGTCTTAATTTAGTTGTTACACTTTTGTTTTTTTTAAAGCAATTTAATCCGGAAGAACAGGTATGACATTCTCGGTGACCTTGGTAACGTCACTCAATATGGCGAGGTCTCAAAATGCTCATTTCATGAAATGAAAGAGACTCAGCATCCACATTTTTAAAAGAATATTTTCTTCTCCACTCACATCTTAATCACAAAAGCCATACTTTACAGGCTTAACACATACAACCTGACTTAATTGATGGATTGCTCAATAATCTCCCTATCCAACTTCTTTTCTCTCCTCGACTTGCTACAATATTTAAAATTCCCATCAGGGCCCCCCTTCAGTTCAGGATTACCTCTTAAAGGCCCTCTTTAAAATGCAAACAAATTATCCAAAGGACAGACGCACAAACTCATTAATACATATTCAATATGTACTCACTATCTTTAGAACTTAAATCTGATCTGGTCACCGCCAGATGTAAAGTCTTCTGGCAGCTTCCTAGCAGGCTTAGACTAAAGGCAAACTGCTTCACGCAGCGTTTGAGGCGCTGGCATCTCCTTACCTACCTTGCAGACCATCTTATGCCCTTCTCTTCCAGCCATACTGACACCCTTCAGCCACCTACAACTTCCGCTTGCTTAGTTCTCTTCTTCTGAAGTACTTTAGTCTACCCACCTAGAGCCTAAGTACCTGTCGCTTCTCACTGGCTGGCTGCCTTCCCAGGCTGGGTGTCCTGACCGGCAGGACCAAGTCTAACTCTCCTGTTCCAGACTCTAGTAGCACAGCATCCGGCTTCAGATCTCTATGGATCTCAGCCTTCCAGGTTACTCTCTCCCACTTCCTAGAGGGTAGGAATTTTCTTAAATTTCCATATTTTTCTATCACAATCTATAGGCTTTTGCCTTCCATGAGTATTCTTCAGATGAATGAATACATTTCAAAAGAATGGGTGAAGAAGAGGGCAATCCAAATGGCACTGAAAAAAGCACAGAACTTTGTAGAGACATTTAAGGGCAGTTGTCAGCCAGCCTCTCTAGTGGCCCTTCAAGGCCGTTACTCCCTTCTCAGACTCTATCTCCATTCCACCCCTTTTGTCTCTGTAATCACAGATTCAGCCATGCTGACTGCCTCCTGATTCACCAAACACATATTCTGATCTTAGGATGGGCCTGCAGACTCTGTTCTCACTGGCACTTTATAGGGCCGCTTTTGTGCAGAAGGGGCCTCTTCCTTTAGATCGACTTGCATCCTTTTGTTTGAAGGGAGCGGTACCCTTCTCCTGCACACTCCATCCTTCAGCACAAACACATCTTGCTTACTTTTCTGTGACTGCCGTATTATCTTCCATTGTCCCATGTAATCCACTGATTTGATTTCCTTTGCATTTTATGCCTTGTTTCTTGGAATGGACGGCCAAAGTGATCGCTTTATTCTTGATGTACTTGAACACTTACCCGACATGATGCCCGGTGACAGGGGTAGGTGTTCAACAAATATTTGTTGAATGAAGGAGAGGAAGGACATGAGAACACTGTTTAGAGAAAGAGTACCATGAAAAATGCCAGGCTATAAACAGTCCAGATGGAAGGCAGCAGGAGGGAGGCAGTGTTTTAAAAACAAAGTCATCTACTCCTCCATTTTGCATCAAGCAGGCTCAACCGTGCTTTTTAGTTAATGAACATTTATGGAGAAAGATTCTAATCTACTCCAAAATAATTTATATAATAGATAGGCTTATGTGCATGGCCACAGTTCTGACAAATAAGAGATTTCTGCCTTTGCATTTTGCTATGTAAACATGACAGATGGTTATATAAACATAGTGCTTAAAAATCGTATTTGGCAAGTGAACAAGAAATATTCTTACAGTGACATTTTGCACTTTCCCTTCTAAGACTCAGAGAATTGTATAAAGACATGAGATTTTTCCCCTTCAAATTAGTGAAATGTTCACTCAAGTAAACCAAATTTTCAAATTGATTATATGTTTTTTTTGGCTTTACTACAGTTGGAGAACATAGGGCATTTGATGTTTGGGGGAAATGCTTATAAAGCTTTGTTAATACTGATAAGTTGTTGGATATTTATTGAACTCTTGACAACTTAGAGATTTATAAAGCAGAAAAAGGAGAAGGAGGAAGAGAAGGAGGAGAATGAGGAGGAGTAGAAGAAGAAAAGAAGAAGTAGAAGTAGAAAGAATATAGTGAACCTATCCTAAAAGTGTTTTTAGTACCATAGTACTACCACAGACCCCTCATCTGTGAGGTCTATTTTGCAAAAACAAATGGATACCTCTGTACACTGCTTTTCTAATAAATACATATGTGACAGAGATACAGTCTAATATCTTTACACTCTACTTAAGTAATTATCGGGCACCATGGCCATAACTCTTGCAGTTTAAGGTGTGATGACAAAACTCGTATGAATTTCTTCTTCTTTTTTCCCACCACAATGCCATGACCATATTCATTCCATATCATAGATCTTGGCAATGTCAGAATAGGATAATTTTTTCCTTTTTGCAAGTAATTTTCTTCTATTCACATGAAAAATGAACGTAATAGTTCTCCTTTGTACATCCAAATTGTCTACTGTGGGGCTTTTATTAAGTACTATGTTATAATGATGTGGATCACACAGCTGGAGGGACTTGGAAGTGAGGAGCGAGGGGGCATCTTGTACAGTGTGGATGTGTGGGTCACAGGGATAATTCCCATCCTAGGTTTGAACAAGTGGACTAGCGGGAGATCTCATCACCTTATTCACAATGGAATCCAGTTTAAAACTTAATAATTATTCCTTGCTGGAACTCACCCTAATATTTTCAGGTGGAGTAAGTGAAACTGCAGGAAGCGAGAGTGTAGAGGAAGGCGGACCACTGTACTGGGCAAATGCTGAGCTAGCTACTGAGTGGAAATCATCAAGTTCCAATGGCACTGTATTTGGAAGCAATCATATAATTCTAGAGTTAGGTGTGAGGTCATAGTAAAGATAACGCAGACTTTGTTCTCAAGCGCAGATGCCAAAAATTCATTTAGCTTCTTCGTAAACAGAAGGGGTCGTTTGTTTCTTTTGTTATTGTTCTTTGGATCTTTACATGATGTCTCTGCCTACACTTTTATAAATTGGTTTTTCTCCCAAAGGCGAGTTAACCACCACAGCAGCTTTCCTTTTAATTCCTACCCCTCTTGCCCTGTCTTTATTTTAGGGAAGGGTCTACAGGGTGTACACGGTCTCCCTACTGGATTGGACTCCTGATTCTCCCATGTACAGCCTCTCAAGGGCTGGGATTATGGGTGCGTGCCACTGCACCCAGTCTCAATTGCCATTTCAGTGTGGCCCCGGGGGGCAGGGCGGACACTTCAGGCTCCGGGGATGCAACCCCCAGCCCTAGCGCCTGCTAGCAGGTGCTTTCATCCGCTGAGGTATTTGGGGCCCTAAGACAGCAAACCTTACACTGTCCACTTTCTGCTCTTCCCAATGAAATGATTTAGGTGACTGAAATAATTTGCATTTGGCAGAAGATTTCATTGTAGAAAAAAAAAAAAAAGATGTGCATCTCATTAAAATGCTTCACAACTTTATTTTGTTGGCTTTCATAGCTCTTAATTTATAGGCAGATTTTTAATTGATGTTGAGTAGTCTAGGTTTTAATTATGTGGACAATGTCTTTTTTTTTTTTTTTTTTTTTTTTACATAAAAATGGCTACGTAAAACTTTAAATGTGAAAAGCCACAAACCAGGTAAAAATATGGGCAGATAGGGATCACGACATATGTGGTTTGAATTGGAATGACACAGATCTTGTTGTCTCAGAAGCTACAAAAGCTGAGAAAGCTCTATTATTTCCATGAATTTTAAGGAGTGCACAAACTTAAGCCACTGAACACAATTCTGAAATGGTTCTAATTCCCTTAGTTTCAATGAAGGTAGACCAGAGAGCACAGAGAGAATCTCACCTTGGGGAAATGCACCACGGTGCACTTTCAGTAACTGTATAGTCCATTTCTGTTTCTATGGTTGAAAATCAACAGTATATTAACAAGACTATTGCCTGTGCTTGTGGCTCTGTCTGCTTAGGATGAGGCCATTAAATATTGATGGAGATAATTGTTCCTGCACTTGAACATCAGAAAAATGGAACTAAAGTAGTTTAAGTGGCATTTGACTTTATGCTTGGTAAATAGAAAGCTGGGTTTCAGAGTATAGAAAGATAAGTCTCACCAGGTACTTAGCTCCATAACCAAAGCATCATTGATCAGAAAGTGTGGTTTGTAAAAATGTTATAGTAAAAAGTTAGATGAAATGATTCAGCTGAGCACTGCTGAAATTTACTGGAATAGAATGTGATAGTGCTATACATTAGGAACAGCAAGCATGATTTCTTGCCATTTGTTAAATTATTTCTTGTTTTAGAGTGACATTCACAGATGTTATGGGAAGACCTGCTGTTGAAGTTAGTGTACTTTATACTGCAGAAGATTTCTTGCACTTTACCAAGTGGTGCCATAGGCAGGCCTGCTGCTTGAATAAAAGTCTTGTGGACCTACTCCTTTCCATTATAGTTCATCCTATTTGTGTCTGTCTCCAGGAACGGACTGTGAGTTTCCTCCAGAGGTTATGTGTTCTTCATCATCCTAGCGTGAGTGCCTAGTGTGACACATAGAACCTCCTAGACATACTCAGTAGAGTTCAGATTCTTAATGCCTTCCTTGCTTGTGTTATGATGACCCAGCTACAGAAATAGCTCATCGAGTAGAACTGAGCAGTGCCAGCTGAGAATGATGGTGCCCAGGACTCTGGAGCCAGTGTGGGCCACTGGTGGCAGCTCTGAAGTCAGTGGCTGCAGACTTTTGTGTGGATGTGACACCTGTCACTGGTGGGCATGTCGCTGTAAGCAGATTACTTAGAGTTTCTAACCATTGGGTTTTCAATTAGTAGAGCAGGAATAATAATCCTTACCTCAAAGAAGGGTTTTAACAAACAACTGAAATAATGTGCTGAAGAGATCTATCCAAAATACCCAGAGTATTATTATTTGTTCTCAGTCACAGTTACTTAGAGGAAAAGAATTTGAATGATTTCACAGATCAGTTTAATGGACTTGTCTTCTAATTAGAGTATATTGTAGAACAATGATATCCAGAATGTAACAGAAAGAAAAATGATAGACGTATCCTAAGAGCACAATATGGGGAGATTATTTTAATGACTTTTCATACATTTTCTTTCAGTATTACCCTTACTTATTTGTATGTCTTTAATATTCTAAATCTATGTGATAGCTGAGTAACCTATTGACTTGCTGAGTAAACTGAGCAAACTTGAAATTAAATCAGAAAACATTTACATCCTCCTAGATGCATCTGTGGAAGCCTTACCCTGGTATCTTCAAACACCCTCTTCAGAGGACTGTGAAGTGGTTTCTAATCCCTTCTGATGGGTTTCCTTACAAGGAGAGGTGATTAGGGGGGCAGAGCAGAGGAAGAGACCAGAGATGTGTGCCTATGGAGAAAAGGATCCCAGGAAGACACAGACAGAAGGTGGTCCTGCGCATGCCAAAGGGAGAGTCTTAAGAAGATAGGATCCTACTGTCTGTCTTGAACCTTGCTAAACAGAAGCCTGTTTGGATTGCTACCTGCTAGAACTGTGAGGAAATATATTTCTGTTGTTTAAGCGAATCAGTCTGTAATATTTTCTTATGGCAATCCAAGAAACTAAGACCAACTGGAAAACTAAACCAAATATATTACTTTGTAGGAACTGAATTGAACATATAATTTTGAACTATTTACCTGGAAAACTGTCTCAAGACCAGGTTGGAACATGTCATGAAGATACAAGAACTGGAATTTTAAAAGAATTTACCAGAACTTAAAAATTTTAGTGGGATTTGTTTTTATGGAAACTGTCATTGAAGACTGCTTATTCTGGTAATAAAACTGATACGCAAAATATTTTGGGACCTAATCATCCTTAGCTTACTAGGTACTTCTCAAAGTGGTGTGAATGTATTATAACTATTCTGTTTGTTTATTAATAAGCTTAGTTGTTTATATGATTTTTTTTTTTTCTGCTACTGCTGTATGATTTGTTCTTTCTAAGTAATGAGTCCACTTTCAAGAAGTAGTGACTTTATACCACAGACTTTGAAAGCTGTTTCGGAGACAATCTCAAAGAACTATTTAGTGCTTCGGATCAGTGCTTACAACAGCACCTTGATGTGTGACCTCCTGCTATTGGAAGCCCAGTACTGACTTCTCAGCGCTGTTCTCTTTTCCTTGGCAACATGTCGAAAGCATCTCTGTACTGCTGAATTTCTGATTTATGGCATCATTTGATTTTTGCTTTTCAAATTTCTTAAGATATTTCCTTTGTTTGCCCCTACTTTGCTGTGCCTTGCCTTAGCTGTCTGCAGAACACCCACATGAAGATGACTGCCGAGCCGTTCTCTGTTTGGTTCCCACCCGCACACACTGATCTCTTTGCATTTCACTTCCTTTCAGCCGATTCTGTCGCTTCTGGTAGTTACTTTTCTTCTAGTTTCTGCAGTATCGGTGGGATAGAAGAGAGACAATGAAATTTGACTGTTCAGTGAGGCCTCGGAGGTTGAATTTCCCTGTCTCAGTCTCACTCCTGCTGGAGCTGCTTGGGATTTATTTGATGGCTCGCTTCCTGGAGGCTCAACTTCCTTCTGGGGAAGGAGAGATTTTCAATGGTATCAAGATTATTGGTCACTGGGAGATTAAATGAGGTGATATGCATAAAGCTCTTAATGCAGAGCCTGGTAAGTAGTAGAGCCTTAAGAAAAATGAACAGCTGCAATTCTGCTGCATCTGAATCCAGGAGACAGTAATGGGTCTCAGCCCTGACGGGCTTCCATGAAAGAATAAGTGATACAAATCCAAGCATCTCAAAAGACAAGTTATTGTTTTATTGGAATAATAACTTTGAGGTTGAGTTCGTGTCCTTTTATCTTTGAAGGATGCCAAAACAAGCAGCCACAGCTAGATTTTACCTAGGTCGGTGACCTTGAAAATTGCCATTGGGTATTTTCTCCCTAACTCTTCATCTTTAACTGGATTCCCTGAAGTCTTTACGTGAATGAAAGGCTATTCAGTATTTAATTTGATCTCATTTTGATAGTATTGAGAGACTGGGAAGAATTTTTACAAAGTAACTATATGAATGAATTTTAATAACATTCATTTAGTCAAGCTCAAACTGACTTAATGAGTGTTATTAGTGAGTGTTAGTAAGTGTTCCCATTGCTGGACAAAATACCAGACACTCAGAGGTTGAAGAACGAAAAGCTACAGTTAGCTCATAGTTTCAGGGTATCCAGGACATGTTCAGATGACCCAAGGCAGAAAGATGGTGGCAGGCAGTGGCAGAAGAGAGGTGCTCAGTACACGGCAGACAGGAAGGCAAGCAGGCGACCAGGAAGGGCCTGGGGACCACACCCAGTCCCCATCATCACATCCCCGTGATCCACTCAGACACATCCATGCTCTGTTGATCCGCTAGGCACGTTTTCATCCCTACCAGGATTAACAGCCACGCTTCAGTTGCCACACTGCCATGCATACACAACTCCTGGCTTTGCCAAGAGCCAAGAACATAGACATCCAGAAGAAACAAGTTACCAAGCCATAAAGAGCAGCTGGCATCTGTGAGGTAGAGGATCGCAAATCCACATCCACAGGGCGATTTGTGCAATGCCTTCCAGTACTTTCCACGGGAAGAAGTCACCCTTTGTGGACACCGGAGGCCACGACAGCTGCGGATGGACGGTGTGCATGCTTTCTTTTACAGCTGCTGGTGCCAACCCAAGGCACACTCTCATTCATTTTTAGTTGTACTTATTGACCAAGTTAAGAGTGTTAATTAAGAAATATAAAGAAAAATAGATATCACTCTTATTTTATAATTCTCTTCTTTCTACTTGCCAAGCGTCTATTGTCAAAGCGAGCCAATCTCTACAGCATCAGAAGAGCTACAATTGTACTTTGAACTTTTGTAGTGTAGACAGAGATTCATTCACAACCAGATAAAGATATCTTGGTATCCTACTTATTGTAATAATAGACCGGATGGATTCTTGGTAAAACCTGAATATTTTTAAATGCTCTATATGTTCTAGTTCTAAATTGTATGCTTTAAGCATATTGCTTTGAACTCCTGAAAAAATCCATACTGAATTTTGATGTGTTCTAAAACAGTCATGAAAATTAACATCTTCCCTCAGCCCAGGGCCAAACAGATTTTTTTGCAGGGCCAAATTAGAATCTGCCTACAGGCTTCAGATAAAAAAAGGTAGCAAGCAGGCAACTTTTTAAAGTCAAAAAAGGCAAAGAACCTTCCATGGCTATCTTTTTTGGTAATCTACATAGCTAGTAAAGGGAATAATCTTTTCACTTAGCCTTATTGCTCCAGAGAATATGGGTGACAGTAGATCCTTTTCAGGATCTGAGCAGGCATAGAGGTGTTTTACATCCTAGAGGGGACATGGTGCTTTAATATAGAAATACATGTGGCTGGAAGTGAAACTTGCGGGATATATCCTATAGTTACTTTTCCAGATTTTTCTTCAGGGCTCACATTTGAGTAATTTGCTATGTGAAACTGGGAGGTGAGAAAGAAGCGGGATCCATGAAGTGCTGGGTGCGGATTACCATTTCTACTTGTTCTGGAATACCATTGGTGAAATGAACAGCCTGGTGCATCGTAGGGATTAGATTGAGTGCAGTATGAAAGAAGAGCCCTTGTGACACTAGGGGAGAGAAGTGAGCACAGATCGACCAGGAAGGGAAAGCCTGAGAAGAAAACATGTCAGCTTGGGGTTGCCAGGGCATGCAAAGGTGGGCACGTCGGTGAAGCTGGGGGCCAATTCAACCTTCGAGAGGTGTTTAGGAGCACCCACTACACACTTGGGGGCGGTGCCAGATGCCAGGGTCAGATATGAGTATGACAATCTAAGTCCTCAAAGGTCCCAAGGTCAGAAGAGGACTCTCAGCGATGGGAAGACATATGGCCTAGAAGAAGCAATGATAAAAACAATCCCATCCAAGGTTTTGCAACATTTAAGATGGCACATTCATGGTTTTACATCTATCAGCATTCACTTCTGAGAACACAGCCACCCAGTAACTTCAGAGCGTTTCTTCTTTCCATTTCACCATTAAGATGATAGAGACTAGGAAAAATAGGGGCGTGACTCACCCAGGGTTACAAAGCCACGTAGTTCATCAGTGGTGTCCCAGGCCAGAAAAGTGACACAGAATGGGAATAGGTGCGTTATATTGCATACACCCTCACCTTTGCCATCCCACAGACATCATCTAAATGCGCTTTATACGCTTCCACCCCATCTTTCCACTCCTGGGCCATACTGGCCTTCCTCCTGTCCATCTATGAGAAAAGCTGCCCATGATTCACGAGCCCACCTCTGAAGGATGCTAAGGGAGATAAACCCTTCCCACTTGAAACCCTCCTTCCTTTTATTCTTAGCCCTTTATTCACTAAGTGTGTCTAGAATATATTGCAGTGGCTTTGCTTGATTGTAGCAAATTAAGAAGTGCTTCTTTTCCAAGATACATGTGCAAGGCCACAGTAAATGCTTCTGGATGAGCCAACAGACACACGGAAGCAAGGACATTCTTGTCATTCACACATCATTACTCTCTTGTGGCAGTGTCCGCTGTGGCACTGCTTCTGATGGTCTCATTCTTATTTCAATTCTAATCAGCGATACTAGATGAAGTCAGCTGTGCCGTCTCCTGTTGATCGAGATTCCTGGGACAGAACTGGCTTCCAACGCCATGTTCTGTGGCTCGTTTTCCGGGTTACTTCTTGTCTTCCTCAGGTCAGCTCATTTCACAGCTTTATGTCTTTCTTAGCCTGGTGAATAGTATCTTACTAAGGAGTGGAGGTGGGGAGAAGGAGTCAGCCAGCCAGCCAGGATGTTCCCTTGACAAAAATATTTTATGATCTTTTACAAAGCTGCCAAAATGGGATTCATGCTTTTGCAGTTCTTTCATCCAATTACAGTTCTCATGCCAGGGAAGGAGGCTGAGCTCTCGGCTAGAGAAGGCCAGAGCAGGTGAGACCTCTGGTCCCTGGTCAACCTCTGGGGTGCACAGAAGAACAGATGAGTAAGAGGGGCTGAGACACTGCCATCTTTTCAGCTTCCTTTGAATTATTTTCTAGAGCAGCTCCCGCTTCCTACACTAAGCTCTAAAGCGCTGGCAGAATACAGCAATTGTTCTTTGTAACACTCCCTTTATTTACTGTGCTGACAAAGTCAAACGACTCCACAAAGAAATCCTGTTGGCTGTAATCCACCCTCTTGCTATCTTTGTATTTTCTAAGCTGCTTCAAATCTCTGAGGAGTGAGTCCTAGGGGAAACTGGAGTTCAGAATTCTTAATCCACTCAAGGAGGGCTACGCAAGATATGAAATTATAATTACGTTATTTTGGGGTGGGAGCTGGCCAAATGTGAGATTCTTTCCCTAGGATTGCCCAGATCATGGATGTGATGTTTCGAGGTTAATGCACAGTTGTGTCAGCTGTGAAGGATTTCTTAGGAAGGGAACGCTCATGTGAGCTTGTCGTGAAACCCTTAGCACACACCTGGCATTCACAGCGTATTTCTCAGGTGAAGCATTAAAAGTTTAGGAAATTTTATTTGTGAACCTTTTGTATTCATGCAGCTGATAAAGATGCCCACCGCATTCAATGAGAAGAAAAGGAAGGTTTCTATGTTTCTGAGTCTGTAGGACATGACGATTGCAGAGGGTTTCCCTCATCCGTCACCCCTCCAGTAGGTAACTTATGCTTGCTGGTTATTGAGAGGGGAAACATGTCTTTTATGTTGTTCCTCTTATCCATCACTTTTAGCAAAGATTTCACTGTGTATATTCAAGAGATGCGTATTAACATGTCCTCCAGGACCAATATCTTTTGAAGATATTCTATTCGACTCTACCTGGTGGTTTTATATTTGACAATGTTTGGATTAATACAACAACACTACAGAATATCCTTGAGGGGTCAGGGAGGTCACATATTTGCTGTTTTCCTCTCTGTTACTCTTTGTAATGTTTTCTTTCTTTTCAATTAGGATAATCTTATTTGGAAATGGCTCGCCCAAATAATGCCTGAAGCCAAAAGTACATTAAAAATGATCCAAGTAGTTGACAGGGGTTGATCTGATTGTCACCTGTAACTTCTTCTTTGTAACACAGGTGCTTTCAGCAGGGTAGTACACAGTGAGCTGTCTGAGTCACATAAAGGTAGAAATCCAAGCTGTGGCCACGCCACACCTGCTTCCAGGATGATCTTGTGGGAGCAGGGCTACCGCCAGCTGTTTGCCGCTGTCCTGGGGTCCCACAGGCCCTGCCGCTGTCACTGCCTGTTCTTCTGGCTCTCTGTGGAAGAGGCCAACACAGAGCACTGGCCCTTGTTGATATCACTGATGCAAACCCACTGGCCGTCCAGCAACTCCGTCCACAGTGTCACCTTATTGTCGCCACCTGAGAGGGCGAGGATGTTGGCAGCGATGGACATGACGTTGTTGAACTTGTGCAACCACCATGTGTTACCTGAGAGATCTTCACAGGTCCGGATGAACACTTGGCCATCCTGAGAGGAGCCAGTGATGGTGCTGGTGGGCAGGCTAATAGAGGGGGCCCAGACCACACCTCGAACCCAGTCACTGTATGCCTCCAGCTTCCGGTCCTCCTTCCACTGGCCATCCTCACCCTGCTTCCAGAGTTTGCTGAGGTTATCGCAGGCATCAGAAGCAAACTTCTTGATGTAGCTGGGTTTCTCCCCAGACGGCTTGTCTATGAGGCTTCTGGGTACAACAGCAGGAGCCCAGTTGACCACGTTGCAGGCGATAGTGTGAGCACTTTTGATCTTCTTCACTTCCCACCGGCCTCCCCTCACGTCGGTCAGCAGGGGGAGGGCCCCATCGGAGCTGCCATAGGCTAGGATCAGGCTGTAGTCATGGGGCGGGGCGGGGGGCAGCACACAGAGCTCACTGAGGAGTCGTGTCCTGAGTGCTCATGGGTCTTCTTCTCCTTGTGCCATTCTCCTCCTTCCAGATGATGACTTTCCAGTCATAGGAGCAAGATGCCAGGATATTGCCATACATGGGGTGGGCCCAGGCCACCTGCTACACAGCACCCTCATGATTCCTGAGGTCAGCAGTGAGGATCTTCCCTCCATTGTGCACATCAGAGATTTCAATGAACCTGTCTGAGAAGCAGGTAGCTAGGCAGGTGCCATAGTAACCCATCTGGGCACCACGAATCATGTCCCAATGGGAGGTGTCCACAGTGATGATTACAGCTACCATAGCTGAAGCAGCGGTGCCTTCAGGTCTCAGATGTGCGACGTGACGCCTCTTTTCGAACGTTTTCATTGGTTCCAGATGACACAAGGGAGGGTGCAGAGAGAAAATAACCTTCAGCATTTTTCAGGGGTGTATCATAAGCATCCCTACGGCATGCCATCTAATGTGTGCATAGCTGACAGAGAAAAAATAGTGAGGTACTGTGTCTGTCCAAAGTTAAGTGGCATAAGCCAGAGGAAAGAGTTTACATGAGGAATGATTTCAATATGAAAAACAGAGAGATAAATCAGAAATCAGGATACACATGTAACCATGGGGAAGGTGAGGGAATTTTTACAAAACACTAAAAAATTTAGAATAGTTATTCTTTAAAAGCTTACAAAAACTCATAAGGAAAGTGAATTTTTTTTTTTGCCTTCTGCAAAAAAATAAATAAATAAATAAAAAGATCCCTCTTTTAACCCATCACAGTGGGACATGTGTTGTTTGTTAGCTTTTGTTTTTGCTTCTATGAGATAATAAATTGTATTCATCGTCTTTGCGATTTGGAGCATAAGGCTTCATATATGGGGGATACAGAAGTACAATAGAAATATTCACTGTTTTAAATAGAGATGGCCATGGGAGCTGGGGAGATGGCTCCGAGGCACAAGTGCCTGCTGGGCAAGTGCAAGGTTGTGAGTTTGAACCCCAGTCCCACCAAAAAAAAAAAAAAGAGAGATGGCCCTAGCATTGTTTGTCTCTTTAGCTCAAAATAATAAATCCCAATTGTAGGGGGTGGGGAGATAGCTCAGCACTCTAAGCACATGCCTGGCAAGCACAAGGGTCTAGCTTGATTCTGAGCATCGCATGCTGTGCCGGCCAGGAAACTGGGCATGGCGGCACACTCCTTCAATCCCAGTGCTGTGGAGGCTGAGGCAAGACCATCACTGTAAGTGATGCTTAGAGAAAGCCTGTATCCAATAAGTAATAAACAAACAAACAAACAAATAAATAAACTTCAATCCTAGAAACAGTGAAAAGAAAAAGAAAATAAAGTTGAACAAATACAAGCACAAGTCCCTGGGTTCAACTCCTGCTACTACATGTTGTGCCTGCTGTGGATACCAAGCAGGGCATGGTGACGCACACCTGTAAGTTGCAGTGCTGGGGAGGCTGAGACAGGCGGATCATTTTGAGTCCAAGCTGCATAGTGAGACCCTGTGTCAAATAAATAAATTAACAAACAAACAAACATTAAAAATGGGCAAATTCCATTGTTATGATCTTTTTGACCATTAATGAAATCTGGCTAGCTATAATAAACACCATTGTATCAGATGCCTTACTGTGGCTACTTGTTATGGCAAATGTCTTTAGATAATCAGAGGTGGAAATAAATCTGTTTCACATTCGAAAAAATGTAAAGAAATGCTTTCTGAAGCATTCAAATCAGAGTACTTTAAACTATAATGTGACCGAAAAGGGGTGAGCAACCCATCTCTTATAAATACGTTGACATAATGAATTTGGGTGGTAAATGCACTTAATTACTTTACTAGGCACTACGTAAGTTCAATTCTTTAGAACTGACAAGGTTTTCTCAAAATGTTTAACAAATAACGTGTGATATCTAAGTGTTCGAAGTAGGGTACGGATGCTGCTCACCTGTGGTTCATAACACAACCGTTTCCTCCTGTGTTTCTTACACATTTACTGTAGTTGGGATGACGGACAGAAATATCACATAGCTGCAGATGGTGTTATGTACAGGAAGATGGAATTACCAGTTCTAAAACTGCTATCTATCTATCTATCTATCTATCTATCTATCTATCTATCATCTGTCATCTATCATGTACTAAAGTGTCTATGTATCTATCTATCACGTGCCTGTCTTATCTATGTATCTGTCATCTACTTATCTATCTGTCATTTACTTATCTATTTATATATATGTTTTTTTATGTGTCTATCTTATCTGTGTATGTATCATCTATTTATCTATCATGTATCTATCTTATCTATCTATCTATCTATCTATCATGTATCTGTCTTATCTATGTATCTATCTCTCTGTCTGCCTATCTATCTGTCTGGTGTGGAGTATACATAGCCTTTGGAGAATGGACTCCCTCTGAAGACTTATTCTGCCCTTAGTAGCTGTGCTCCGAGTAGAGCAGATTCTCATCAGTAAAGAGACAGCAACTCCTTTAATCCTCACTGAGTTAAGAGGATTATGTGAAATAGCACGTGTAAATCTCTAGCACACTGCCTGGCACAATCAGAGTGCTCCAAAACCTTTCTCTGTGATCCTATCACGTAAAGGCAAAAATAATTTCTTTCCTTTTTTGCTCAGAAAGCACTAGGCCATGGATTGATGAACAAATAAGTCATAAGTAGAAATACTGAGATCTCGGGTTTTGGTGCCAAGGGATTACTTGCTCGGTTCTTTCTCTATTACAGCAAACTCTTTCTGAACTGGTTTTGTTTCTGTCGATTCTCTAGAAGGATGGTGCTTATAATTACTATGAATCAATCCTTGCCACTCTTGCTAAATCTCTACTTTTCTGTGTGCTTTGCTGTATCACCTATGGGTTTTTCTTTTAATTTTTCAGAAATGAAAATACATAAAGTAGCAGCTTACTTATTGCCAAAAGATAAGTAATAATTACAGGTGATGTTATTTTGCTTTCCCAACCACTTATCACATCCTGTACTAACAACTTTACTATCTATTTATTTATTAAATTTATTTTGCATTTTAGGGAAGGGTCTGTAGGTTGTTCAGGATCTTACTACAACATCGGACTTGTAGTGATCTGCCTCTTTACAGCCTCCCAAGAGCTGGGATTATAGGTGCGTGCCACCACGCCCAGTCTCAGTTGCCTTGTCAGGGAGCCCCAGGGTCACAGCCGGCATGGCAGGCCCAGGGATAAAACCGCTGACCGCTGCTATTGCTTGCAGGCACTTTAATCTGCTGAGCTATTTGGCTAGCTGCAACTTTAGACACTTGAATAAAACTTATTTGGTAGCTTTTTTTTTTTTCGTTTTATATATTTGGTACAGGCTCTCAATGTGCAGCTCAGACTCATAGTTATCCTCCTGTTTTTAGTCTCCCCAGGGCGGGGATTACAGGTGTGCACCACCCTACCCAGACTCATTCACTGGCTCCGCGTGGCCTGAGAGGAAGGGCTGGCAAGGCGTGCGGGACCAGGATGCTTGCCAAAGCAGGCACTTGGTCCACTGAGCTATCTCATGAGCCCTCATTTAGTAGTCATTAAAGTGTCTTTTATAAGCTTTTTAGAAGGAGATATTAAAAATGGAAGCTTTGTTAGTTTTGTCATCAGGATATGTATATATATTTTATTACTATAGCAGTTATTCTAACACAATAATGCTCCAGAGAGAAGTTTCACTTTGTGATTTTTTCTTGCTGATTTAGTTTTTCCTTTGGTTGCTTATTTACCCTGAATAAAGTTGCAATTATATTATATTCTTTATATTATATTATATTATATTATATTATATTATAAAGTTACAATATATATTATATACTATAAAATATATAACAGAGGGATATATATATACATATGTATACGTATATATATACGTATATATATGTATATATGTATATATATCCCCCTCTGTCAAATAATACTATGACCTTGGAATAAGCAACAAGTCTTATCTCACCTTAAATATCTGCAAAAAGGGTATAATAATTTCTACCTTAAAGCTCTGATTCACAGATAGAATATTATGATATGCCAAATAAAGCCATTTGTTAATGATCAAGGGATTTTTGCGTACCAGTTGCTAAAAACTTGGCCATGTGGTTAGTGTCCACACTGCGGAAATCATAGCTGCTACAAATTCTTGCAGTAGGGAGTTTACCAGCAACCCTGCCAACCATTTAGCATGCTGTACCCTTTAGTATTCCTAGTTCTTAGGAATGTAACTGTGATGGCCATCCAGCAGTCTATGCAGGGGTGGATTTCTTGGCTGTCTATCCAAAGAGGATGTAGCAGAAAGAAAAGGCTCTAGGTTCAATTGTCAATAACACGCCACACACAGAGACACTTTAGCTTTTCTACTGTTAGGAGAATAAAATGGAAGGCATAAATAGTTGTCTGAGGTGGGAAGTCTTTCTCATTTTTGGATAACTGAAATGCTCTAGTGTAGTGTGAATGAGGAATGGGGCGTAGGCTCTTGATAGTTTCTTGTTGTTTGTTCTTCTTATTGTATGCAAAATGTTTCATGAATTAATCTAGTCTAATTATCCAAGTATTTGTTAAGGTGCATGTACTATCTTGTCATTCTCATTCATTTGTTGGTCTCTATTTCTTGTATTTTTTTTTCTATGAAAATAAATTTCCTTACCTGGATGTAAAGAGTTAGAAAATCACACACCGGCATGCAATGCCTTTGTCACGACAGTGCCATTCTTCCTGAACAGAATGCCTGTATGTTGGATACCATCTTAGCTGGCTGCACCACTAGATCTAGTCAAAGAAAAAGCAGGGTTTTAGGGCAATTTCTCAAAACCATTTGTGCAAGTAGGTAGAGGCAGCTGTGTGAAGTCACATTTCAGAAACGGACCATGCTCTTCAAAAGGAGAGCGGCGAGGAAGAGGACGAGGGTGTCTGCTTCAGCCAGAGGACCAGAGTCGGGTATGGGGAGCTTCATGTTTAGATAAAAAATCGGAGTAAAAATACAGAGGACAAATAAAAAATATCAAAAAACACCGCATGCTTGTCATTAAGATGGACTGACAGAAACACAAGTTTCCCTCAAAGCAATTTGATGAAATGTAACATTCAGAGAAGCGCCTGCTGGGCTCCACTTGCATGTCCTCTCTAACATCTTATGGGTGGGCATCATTGGGTCTCATAAAGTGTAGCTGGATGCAAATTAAATAAGTGTACACTAACTTATGCTGCAATGCAAAGTTCAAGAAATAAAGAAATGTGCTAAACACATCATTGTATTCTGCCAATACAGCTGCTGTCAAAATTCTGGTGAGACTCGTTTAGGCTTTTTGAGGAAGTAATTTATTCATTTATTTATTTCGTAAAGGATCTTACTACATGGCTTGGACTTGTAGTGGCTAGGTCTCAGCCTCTCCAGAGCTGGAGTTACAGGTGTGCGCCACCATGCCCAGTTATGGTGCCAGCACAGCATGCCAGGTGTTCTGGGTCCAGCATAGCATGTGTTACCAGAATCGAACTCAGGTATTTGTGCTTGCCAGGCAGGCATTTAGACCACTGAGCTACCTGTCCAGTCTTTTTTCAGACTTTTAAAGAACAATACGCAAATACCTATGAACTTGTATGAATATCATCATTTATGCCCATACGATTATCCTTTTGCCTGTTCACATATTTATTTCCAATGGATCATCTCATTTTAAAAACTTGTTTCTCACTGGATACAGCTTATTGTTTCATGTAGACTATATCATTAATTTAATATTTATATATAATGCTTGCATGTCACCTAATTTTATAACTAATCTGTTGAAAAATTAGGACCTTATAATTTTCTAACATTAGGAACAATAGTCATACATATGTATATCTTTAACATTTCTTTAAATATTGTTTTTGTGGATATTTCCAGGAAATGAATATTCACAAGTAGTAGTTTATTTCCATTTTTAAACCTCAAAATTAACAGTGCAGCATAAGGTTACAATTAAATGCCTATTTTATTGCTGAGTAAAGAATAAGAACGTAACATAGCCTGGTCAATGTCCCATAGCTAGTAAGAACAAAATCAAGACTGATGGTGTACACAAGAGTGATTGAAAGATATAGTGAGTGTTTAAAGAAAAACAACAAAAAGGTTGTTACATTAAAAGATACATTATCAAGGTCAATGGCACAAGTATTTTCAAAGCAAGGGGGCCTTTTGAGTATTTTGAGGGAGACTCATACCTTGTATCTTTTACTGTAATATATTTTTATTTCAGACAGAAAAAATGATTAAACTTGACAATGAAGCAAAGTACTGAAACAGGTTACTGGGATGGTTACAGTGGTTGATACATTGCTTATTTTGTCATTACAGTACTTATTCAGAGTAGGAGATATAAACATGATATCCAGATAATATATAGTATTATCACAACACTTTCTTTAATGAATTAAGAGAAACTACATGTGCAACTATCTTAGGTTTACATATATTTTTTCTTTTCTTCCTTTGCGTTTTTCTCCATCAGTTTGTGATGCATTTTGAAAATTTGAATGTTTGTTGTATTTTATAATCACATTGCACAAATGTCTACAGCAATTTCGGTAAAAAAAAATATTACTGTCTATCTCCATCTCCTCTTCTCAAAAGCCAAAATGACCATAGAATGCAATTATTTTGAATTTGTTTAGGAAATCAAATTAGCCACAACAGGATAACTAAAGACACAAAAGAAACTTCTAGACCTGCTTCAGGGGGTAGCAAGTTGGATGAGATAGGTGTCTTCAAAATAAGGAGCTATCTTTTATGTATTGGGCACAGGGTCTCACTACACAGCTTGCACTTCTCCTCCTGTTTTCGGCATCTCTAGTGCTGGGAGTACAGGCATGCTCCACCACATGCAGTCTCAGTGGCTGGCTCAGTGCCCCTGGGGTTTGGGCCAACACCGCATGCAGTACCGGATATCAAACCCTGGGCCTTGCACTTGCAGAGGCAGGCACTTAGACCACTGAAATATCTCCATGGCGCAGAAGCTGTATTTTATTTCTATATTTCTTTATTTTTGCAGAACTGGGGATTGAGCTCAGGGCCTTGTGCTTGCCAGGAAAGTTCTTATTCTACTGAGCTATCTCCTCAGCTCACAGCTGTATTTCAAAGGCAATTAAAGTCAGTGTCTTTTGCTCTAATAACTTAAAACAATTGAAACACTGACCCTATCATTTGATTATTCTTCTCTTTCCATTTTGCACAGAGTAGATTCTTTTCATGTGTAAAACGTTCACTGTCAGGCTCCCAGGAGATGCCTGAAACCGAGATTTGCACTATGGGTTTCCATAGTGTTTCTGTGTGCATAGAGATTTATTGCCTTTCTCATCTAAAGTAAGTACTTCTTAGGTACTGTGGCCATCAGTTCTGGAGTTGGCGGTGGCTGCGATATTAACATGGATTTCTCTCCTCCATATACTCATAAACAGATCTTGTTCTTATCATGCATCTCTTCATCCTCCAGATCTGATCTGTCTTCCTCATCATGGTAAGAACTTTTGCCACTGCACTTAGAGGCAGCACTTCTGGCTTTTTTTTTTTTTTTTTTCTGTACCAAATCGCTGGTATTTGGAGCCCTCACTGAGCAAAATAAGTGTTACCTGAGTACCAGCACTTTGGAACTGTGCCAGAAGATCTGGCCACTGACATGCCTACTAAGGGACTAGTGGGTGAGGCGTGCTCAAGGCTTGGATGTGCAGGACAAAGAGAAGATTCATACCAGAGCCTGATGAAGAAGCACAGGTACTACACCATCCTGCCCAGACTGACAAACACTTGAAGAAAACACTGCATGTTTGATTTCCAGAAATGTTCATGTAATAATGAGACCATCATGAGCTACAGGTTTCTAAAATCGTAGGAAGTGAAACTCTGAGCAAGAAAGAACTACAATATTCTCATATTTTAACACATTTACAAAATTATAATCCATCGTCCTATTGATGTTGTTTGCAAATGTTCTTGGTCTGACAAGGTCCGGTGTAGATGCCTCCACTGACATGTGTAGACGTTTAGTTGACATTACCGGTTCTATGATTAGTAGGCACTTGTAAATCTTCAGTCAGGTACCTGGCAATATGTAAAGACAGGAATATATCCTGAGTCCTGTCCAAATCCTCATATTAATGTTTTCATTTATTTTTCCAAATGGGTGTCAAAAACCTGGGAGGATAACATAGAAATGATTGACAGTAGAAGATGCTATGAAGAAATACTGATTGCTGCTGCTGGAATCCAGGTGACCAGTGGGGGAAGCCAAGAAACTGGTCCCTCCCATTGTGGGATCAGGTGAATTACGCAGGAGGACACATAGACTGGTGGAAACGTCAGCCACACAGCAGGGCTTCCATCCAGGGTGCACAGGATAGACAGGTGGAACAAATAGCATGAACGCTTCAAAAGCTGCAGTAGTCAAATGAGCCATCAGGTGGAAAAGTAAATGAATCAGCATTGTACTTGGCAAGAAAGCCACATGAAATAGAGGTAGGTGGGTAGGGCTGCCCCTTTTATCTCAGTTTTTTTCTTCTGTCTTTATTTTTAAGTGCTTTTTCCTCATTTCTAAATGGCTAGGTGAACTTTAGCCACAGAAAACTAATCCCATCTCCCAAACTAAGAGACCAAACTCAGATAATACCTCGTTTACTCCATTCTTTCTCTTTTGCCCTGTTCTCTAGTTTCTCAAAGCCTGGATTCTCTAGTTTCTCAAAACCTGTCCTCCAGCCTGGATTATGCTTTCTTCTCAGTATCTTTGTTTTAGTCACTATCTGTCTTAAAAGTTCCAAAAATAAGGTAACGCTGTTCTATCAAGGGGAACTTTTGGCATAGAATATTCAAATTATGATCAGTTCTGTCATATAATTATAGATTTTACTCCTATTCTTTGATACAAAATTAATAGGTGCCACAGTTTGCTGGTTTCTAAACTGTTCTTGCTGCTGTTGTTATTGTTAACTGTGCTACTTTAGCTAGGAAGTTGTATCTGTTGTAATCAGTTGTTCTGCTTTCTGTAGTAATACTGGAAAACACTGGGATAATAACTTCACTGCAGTCCATCTCCAGAAACTTGAGACTTAACCAAACAGATAGCTCTCACTCTCAGTTAACTGGGGAGTTAGGATCTTGGGACAGACACAAACCAAGATCTTCCTATCCACTGAAGATGTCACTAAAGAATAGGTTTTTCCTAGAGAGGACTTGATGCTAGTGAGATAGCTGGCTAGTATAAAACTGAGAAGGTTCAACACAGAAAAACAAAATTAAAAAAAAATAAAGTAAAAAATGAGAAGATGCAGTAGAAAAATCCAATTTCAGACCTCTGTCACACCCAGAACAAGTAAAAGAGACACTGAGATAAAGGAAAATGTAAGATGAACACCTGAAATGTCTGAAAAAAACCAGCAACTAAAGCAAAGAAACAAATCCATGTTGCTGTACAGGAAACTGTATCAGAAGTAATCTCTCAGGTTAAAAAAATAAAAGAAATGACAATTCAAGGAAATGCTCAGCAAATCTAGAGTAGAGATGGCAACATAAAGGTTATGAATGACCAATATAAGAAATATAATAAATGGAACAGATTCCAACAGATATTGATGAAATTAAAAAATTCATTGAAAGCTGGCAAAATTGGTTGTGTATAACAGAAGAAAGACTTTCAGACCTTGAAGACAGGATCATGTATCTCAACCATAAATGAAAAATCTCTTAAAAATGACAAGGGATCAGAACATATTGAACAGCTACAAGATGATGCAAAGAAAAACAATATATCTTGATAAGTGTCAATGAAAAAGAAGGAATTAACGTAAATGATGAAAAAGCTTATTTTCAGGCACAGTAGCAGAAAATTTTGCAAGCATAGTACGGTAAGTGAGGCATACAGAGCTATAATTAGTCATGACCAAAGTAAGTCTAGCCCCAGACATGTGAGAGTGAAGATCCAAACAAGTCAGCACAAATACAGGCTGTTCAAATCTGTTAGAGAAAAGAAACAGATCACCCTAAAGGAACACCCATCAAAATCACAGAAATCTTCTCAACATAAAAACTCAAAGGAAAGAGAACTTGGAGAGAAGTATTTCAAGTTTGGACAGAGAACAGCCTCCAACCCAGATTGGTATGTGCAGCAAAGCTATTCTTCAAAATTATTGGAGAAATACAAAAGTTCCATGACCAAGAGCAAGTAAAAAAATTCATGACCACCCAGTCAAACCTACAAAAAACAGGGAAGATATTCTAAATAGAGATAAAAATGAGCACAACTCCAGAAAAATAATATGTGCAAGAACCCACCAGGCAAGGTAAGTAACTAAAAGGAGAGGAAAGGCAGGAAAATAATGTGACAAAAATAAGCCCATACATATCAATTATAACCATCAATGTAAATAGATTCCATTCACCAATCAAAAGAAACAGACTGGCAAAACAGATGAAGAAAAAAAAATCCAACATTATGCTGTATGTAAGAAACACATTTAATTGAAAACAGAATCCATAGACTGAAAGTCAAAGGATGGAAAGCAATTCTTCATGTAACTGGAAACCAGAAAAAAAGCGGCTGCTTGCAAGCAATGTGAACTTCACACCAACAACAGTCGAAAGAGATGAGTAGACCAAAATGTACTTCTTAAACAAGAACTTTAAAAGAGATAATGATAAATATGTGTATGCACCAAATGTGGGAGCATCCAACTATGTATGATAATTATTAGTAGACCAGAAAAATCAAATAAGCAATTACTTGTAATGTAAGTCTTAGTACCTGTTGTCACAAAAAAGATAGATGAACTAGACAAAACAGTAGCGAAGCAATATCAGACATGATATTGTGAACAAATGGACTTATGAGAGGTTTGCAAAGTGTTCTACCCAAATTATCAGTGTACACATTCTTCTCAGATTCATATGGGATATTTTCTAAAACAGGCCATAAGCTAGCTCACATAACACACTTTACTAAAGGAAAAACAAGTAAAGTTATCCCATGCATATTATCTGACTACAGTGCAAAGAAATTGGAAATTAATGGCAAAAGAATCTACAAAAACTTTATAAACACATGGAAATTAAATAATATCTTCCTAAACAATCACAGATGAAATTGGAGAAGAAATTAAATAATATCTATAACTAAAAGAGAATACACATAAAACATACTGGGACTTATGGTATTAAATGAAAGCAGACCTAAGGGGAATTTATAGTGGTAAATTCTCATATCAGGAAACACAGTGAGTGCAAATAAATAACTTATTGTTGCACCTCAAGCTCCTAGAAGAACAGTAAGACAAACACAAAGCCAAGAAAAGGGAGGAATTAATAAAGATCAAGCAGAATTAATACAATAGAATCTAAGAAAGCAATGTAAAGAATTAATGAATCCAAAAGTTCATTCTTTGAAAGAACAAACAAAACTGATAATCCCTTAGCCAACCTTATCAAAGAAGGAAAGAAAAGATTCAAATTCATATATTGAGGAATGAAACAGGTGAAATCACTACATGACTTGTGAAAGTTCAGAAGATCAATATCTGCTTCAAAAATCTGTACTCTGGATCCAACACCAAGCCCACTGCATGAGACCTTCTCCAGCCTGCCACAAACGCAGCCTATCTAGCATCAGGCCTGCCACATGAGACTTCCTCCAGCCTGCCAAAAATGCAGCCTATCCAGCATCAGGCCCACCATGTAAGACCTCCTTCAGCCTGCCACAATTGCAAGCTATCCAGCAGCTAGGCCCACTGCAAGAGTTAGACCTCTGGCCTGATGCAAGTGTAGCCTATCCAGCAGCCAGGCCCGCCAGCTGAGTGAGACTTCCCTCCCCTAGCCTACAAGCAGCTCAGTGGACCCAGCAGCTTGGACTAAACCACTAACCTGTGGGCACGCAGTTTGGCACCAAAGGTCACTACTATACAGAATGATACAGACAAGGAGCAAAATGCAATCTCAGGTCCCAAGCCTACCTGTAACAGATACAGCAGACACTACCATACACAAAAAAATGGGAATCATGCAGGCTAAATCTCTCAATCTATAGCTACTGAGGTAGACAGACAAGTGCAGAAACCTATAGAGCAACTCAGATCAGAGATAATATCTCAAGTAAAAAAAATGCAGGAATTAATAGACTCTAAAGTGGAAAAACAGCTGCAGAAATGTATAAAGGAAACCAGAGCAGAAATAACCTCTGAAGTTAAAAAAAAGACCTCTCTAAATTAATAGCATCTAAAGTAGGGAAACAACTACAAAATGCAGAGAGGAGAACAGAGCAGAAATAATCTCTGAACTAGAGAGAAAAAGGATAACTATAATGAGAGACTTCAGAACTACTAAAGAAGACATTGATAAAAGATTAGAGGAGAATAGAAAAATGATGGATCCCCTGATTGAGAAACATAGGAAAGACATAAAATGCCTGAAGCAGGTTCAAAGAGATATGTAAGAAAATAAGAACTCAATCACAAGTTGGCAAAACTGTATGAACAAAAGTGAAGATAGTCTCAGATCTTGAAGACACTGTCACAGCTAGTGAAAACATAAGAAAGGATCTCTTAAAAACAACCAGGATGAAGGAAAAAATAATTAAGCATCTGTAAGACAATGCAAAAATGAACAACATGAGGAATCAATAAGAAAGAAGGAGTCAACGCAGCTGATGTAAAAAGAACATGGGCATAAGTAATAGCAGAAAACTTCCCAAATTTGAGAAAGCAATTGGACATTCAGTAACTGAAGCAAACAGAACTCCAAATAACATCAACTCAACTAAAAACACACCCAGAAATACAATACTTAAGATCCCAGAAATCCAGCAGAAGAATAATATACTAAAAGCTGCTAGAGAAAAGAAACAGATCACATTTAAAGGAAAGCCCATGAGAATAAAGGCAGATTTCTCTGCACAAACCATGAAGTCAAAAAGAGCATGGAGTAGCATTCTTCAAGTCCTCCATGAAAAGAAAATTCCAGCCCAGACTGCTATACCTAGCAAAACTGTCCTTCAAGTATGAGGGAGAAGTGAAATACTTCCATGACAAGGAACAACAGAAGAATTTCATGGAGTCAAAGCCAACCCTACAAAGTATACTAAAAAAATTTTTAGAGAAGGACCAGAACAACCTGAGCTCAACAAATGAGAACAGAAAGAATCCACCAAATAGGGAAAACAATTAAACACAGAAGAAAAAGGAGTAAACAGTAGTAAGTAAAATTCATGTCAATCATAAGTCAGTACATTTCAATTGTAATCAGCAATGTAAATGGACTCGATTCTCCAATTAAAAGAAATAGACTGGCAGAGTGGATAAGGAAACAAATTCCAACCATATGCTGTACACAAACACACTTAACTCCTAAAGGAACTCATAGGCTAAAAGTTAAAGGATGGAAAACAATACTACATGCTCCAGCACCTCAGAAGAAAGCAGGGGTAGCAATCTTGTTTGCAGAGACTCTGAACTTCAAACCTAGATTTTTCAAACAAAATAAAGAAGGTCACTATACACTGGTTAGGGGGAAATTCAGGATGAAGAAGTAACACTCATAAATATATATGTACCCAACATAGGAGCACCAAGTTGTGTAAGACAAATCTTAATCGACGTGAAAAATCTCATATCCAATACAACTATCTTAACAGGAGACCTTAACACTCTTTTATACCAAAAAGATAGGTCAAGCAGACAAAAGATTAGCAAAGAAGTAGCAGACATGAACCGGAACCTGGAACAAATAGACTTAGTGGACATACACAGAGTGTTCCACCCAAAAACTTAAGAATACACATTTTTTTCAGCTGCACATGGAACATTTTTAAAAATAGATCACATATTAGTCCATGGGTCATGCTTAAGTATATGCAAGAAAACAGAAATTATCCTATGCATACTATTTGACCGCAGTGCAATGAAATTCGAAATAAAGACAGAAGAAACCACAAGAACTCCAAAAATACATGGAAATTAAACAACACTCTTCTCAGCAACCAGTGGATTACAGATAAAATTAAACAAGAAGTTAAACAATATCTACAATTTAATGAAAATTGAAACACAACTTACTGGAATTTATGGGATGCAGTGACACCAGTTCTTAGAGGGAAATTTATAGCACTGAACTCACATGTTAAGAAGACAGAATGGGAATACATAAGTACTATCATGCAACACCTCAACTGACTAGAAAGAGAAGGGCAAACGAAATCAAAAGCCCAAAGATGGGAGGAAATTATAAAGATTAGAGCAGAAATCAATTCAATTGAGACAAAGAAAACAATACAAAGAATTAATGAATCCAAAAGGTGGATCTTTGAAAGATTAAATAAAATTGATGAGCCCCTAGCTAACCTCATCAAAAAGAGGCAAGGAAGGGCTCAAATTCAAGCAATAAGGAATGAAACGGGTGAAATTATTACAGAACCAGCAGAGATTCAGAGAATCATAAATAGCTACTTTGAGAACCTTTACTCTCACAGAATTGAAAACAGAGAAGCTACAGACAGATTCCTAGAAAAGTACAAATTACCGAAACTGAATCAAGAAGATGTAAGAACTCTCAGCAACTCAATAACAGCCAATGAAATACAGAATGTACTAAAAAGCCTACTGACAAAGCGAAGTCCAGAATCTGATGGATTCACCACTGAATTCTACAAGAAATTTATAGAAGACATAATCACAATACTCCTCAAACTCTTCAATGAAAGTCAAAAGGAAGCAGTCCTACATTAAAAGAGAAACCCTAAACCTCCTAGAGGAGAAAGTCGGAGGAAATCTTAAAGATATCAGGGTAGGCAAAAGTTCATGGACAAGAATCAAAATGCACGTTTAACACTTTAAAGAATCAACAAATGGGATCTCCTCTGGCTGAGAAGTTTTTCATGTCAAAAGAAAAGATGTGGTATTTTCATAAAATGGAATATTACTCAGCTGTAAGAAATGATAAACTAGAAGACATCATATATAAATGGATGTATCTTGAACATACACTCATAAGTGAAATAAACCAGACCTACATACACAAATATTGTATAGTCTCCCTAGTATAAGGACTCAAAATAATAAAATAAATAAATAAGTAAGTAAGTAAGTAAGTAAGTAAGTAAGTAAGTAAGTAAGTAAGTAATTAAGTTTTGGGCGATACCAGGAATCAGTCTCAGAACCTTGCGTTTTCTGCATCCTCAACCCCTATTTTTTTTTTTTTAGAACAGTGACTTAAATACAAAATGCATTTGGAAGAGTTAAAAAATTAATGTTTATTGAAAGTGTTAATGTTTAATTGTTTGATCAGTTTTACATACCTATTTCTGTTGATTTAAACTTATTTGATGAGGAAAAAATGTAATACAACCATTGTTAAATTTTTATTTTTTTTTAAATTCTGTAGTATATATACTCTTGTTACTGTTTCTTTTTTCTATCTTTGTTTCTGCTATTTTTACCCTTTAAAATAAAATTAAATCTTTAAAAAAGACAAAAATCTTTACTCTCATAGGATGAAAAGCAACAAAGTGAATTCGCCAACAGAGTGAAAAGACAACCTATGAAGTGGTAAAATTTTTAGCCAATTGTTTCTCAGATAATGTACTTTTATTTAGAACGTAAGAACTGAAAAACTCAGACCCCTCCTCCAAATCAAAGATCTACACTAAAACTTAGCTTCTGAAATGTGTATATACTTCTCAGAAAAAATACAAATAGCAAATAAATATATGAGAAAAGTCCTATCATTATTAAGAGGGCACAAATTAATATGATATTGAGATTACATCTTACCCCAGAACAAATACCTGTTACCAAGAAACTAACCGTTAACAACTGTTCTGTTGGAGGTATCTGGACAACATGGCACCCTTCTGGACTATTAGTGGGAATGCAGACTGGTACAATTATTGCAGAAATGAGAGTGGAGATTACTCACATACTCAAATCACAGGACCTATTTTACCCAGCTATTTCTCCTCTAGATATATTCCCCCAAAACTTAAAACATTATACCATCGTCATATATGTACATCCATGTATATAACAGCATATTTTGTTCTAGCTAACTCCTGGACATAACCTAAATACCTATTAATGGAGACATGGATTAAAAATTTTGTGGTAGTACTACTCAGCCATCAAGAATAACCTTGAGATTTTTATAGGCAAATAGATGCAACTTGAGACTATACTCTGCATAACTACTTTAAAGATAATATGCAATATATTAATTATTATTATTCTCTTATCTTGCTATAAATGTTTTGTCTTTTATGTATAGAATGAAAATAAAATTTAAAAAAAACTAAAAAATATTGTCTCTGAGTGCTGTGGTACATGCCTGTAATTCAGCCTTGGGAGAGTGAGTCAGGTTGAACATAAATTTAAACCCAGTCCCAGATACTTAGTGATTTGGAAATACCCAATCTCAAAGTAAAAATTAAAGAAAGGAAGAGATTCAAGAGATACAGCTGAGGGCCCGGCAGGATGGTTCAGTGGTCTAAAGCGCCTGCTTAGGAAAGCTTAGGCAGCTTCAGGGACCGCGGTTCCATCCCTGGCACTACATGCTGAGCCAGCCCTGCCCTCAGGGCAGGCTGAGCCAGCCATAAAAATAAATAAATAAACAAAAGTTCTGAAACAAGAAAAAAAAATAAAATAAAAATTCTTTAAAAAAAAGAAGAGATACAGCTGAGATATGTATGGCTCTGAGATATAACTCAGAGTGAAGCTTTAAGGCCAAGTAACACACACACACACACACACAAACACACACATTCACACACATACACACACACAAAGGCATTTACAAAGAAGATAATTAAGAAGGAAGGGAAGAAAAAGTAGAAGAGTTGTTTTCCATACTAATGAGCTTGATGAAAAATGGAATAACATCTAGGAAAATGCCAAGGATATTGTCAATAGATACTGTTAACCCCGTGTAAAGGCTGTTTAGGAAAAGTTCTCAAGTAAAACATCTTATTTCATGCAAGCTTCAATAAAACTCCCATCAACTGGATGACTTACAAAGAATAGGCATTTGCTTTTTCACAATTCTGGAAGCTGGGAAGTCTGGAATCAAGGCATTGGCAGATTTGAGGTTCATTGAATTCTATTGTTGGATTTTAGGTATACACATAAATAAATATTGGATTCAAACCAGATTTAAGTGTGAAATATTTCTTTGAATAAACAAAAATACAAATAATAAATAACAAAATGAGGTACATAAAATAACATACTTTATTTTCGAAAAATATAAGATGCTTTTCAAATGGTTAGATTTTACATTTAATAAAAATATTAGTACCTAATTATGTGGTATATGAATGACCTTATGTGCACAGTGCAGTGATTATTTGATAAATTATAGTTATTAAAAATATTTAATAGAAGTTGCAAATTTTCTTCCCAAAAGGGCACACAGTATACCATACCAATTTAATAATTTTATTATCATAATTTATAACCTAAAGGACAATTTAGTATAATTATTTGTCAAAGAAAATTAGATCATGTTTCAAAGTTATGATATGTGACCACATATTTTTGTGTGAGTAAATAAGGTTATTAAATTTGCTACAAGTTTAAACCAGTACAAACACTTCCCATCCAGCCCCATTTTCACTTTATTCTACCAGTTCTTTTCTGTAATTAATTGCTAGTTTTGGGGCTCCATATAAGAACAAAGACTGTATTTTCACCAATGACACAGACCTCTAGTTTACAATAATAACTATTCAACAGGAAGAATTGGTGGAAGATGGTAAAATAGCGAAGGAACATTTAGATACATGTTTTTAAAAGTGGCAAGAACCATGTTTATAACCACATTTTGGCTCATTTTTGGTATAACAAATCAATGAACTTTCCCATGCAATGCATTTCTTTGAGACCTTAGCCCTTTATTGATTTAGTTTGCTCATCAATACAACCTTGACATTAAGATATTACAATTGTTCCTATCAATTTCTCATTTTGGATATAGACGTGAATCTGCAACATGTAGAAATTAGAGAGATAAAATACGTGTCTACAAAAATAACTTTATGTAATTTTCTCATGAGTCATCTTACTTGAGATCAGATTCATAGAATGTTTTTAAAAGCTGGATCTCAGGTTTTCCTAACTTTCATATTAGAACTTATGAATAATTCTATAGTCACAAGAAGATGCTGAAAGAAGAGTTGTAAATTCCTTTGTCTTTCTACAGATTATTTTTTGTTTCTAACAAGTAATGCAGTGTATCAAATATGGCTTCTGTTTGTGATACAATAAAGTATCAGTGAGTATACTTTAGTTTATTTCCACAAAAACTGATGGACTTCCCTTTTCTTTCTCTATCAAGAAATATTTGTTTATCTTTTGGAATCGTCAAGTGGGCTGGTTTTAGGGTCTCTCTGGCACGTGTATGTGCAGCGCATCAGGAGCATCCACAAAGGCCTGGGGCAGCTGCAGGGCTTAGGATCTTCTCCCAGATCGTTAAGAAAATTTATAGGCTCTCACTCATTCTCATTCATTTCCCACATTGCCCTTGAGCTTCCCAGGACCAAAACAGCGTAATCGGTAGACCCAGGTGTATTTCTGACGCAGAGCAAGTCACAAGGACATTGCCACGGAGTTAGCTACAAAGCTGAGTTTTGGAACGCTTTGAGTTCTTTGTATATCTCATCAGAGAAAGTACCTACGCACTTAGTTTTCTTTTCATTTCACTTATTTTTTTTAGCGTTTCAAGATTTTTACGTGTTTTTAAGCATATATTAAGATACAAATAAGCAAGGGGTAGTTATAATTCCTGTTTTATGGTTATACATATTCTACTAGAAGTTCAGATTTCATCTTAATTCTACTTATAAACAAAGGACAAAATTCCGAGTTGATAGAACTTGAGTTGGGTTGTTATGTACTCCTGAATTTCACCTTTCTATAAGAGAATTTGTACTGTAACATCCTATAACTCAGTGGTGTCCCAAATTTTCTGTTCAAGGAGATTATGGGGCTTCAGAGGAAAGGGATCAATGATGTATATTGTGCCTAAGGAGAGTCACCTAGAGAGTAAACATTCTCCAAGCAATGCCTGTGACTCATCCAGATGGCTGACTCTGACAAAGTTCTACAAAACACTGACATGGTTTCAGGGTAAATTAGGAGGGGTGGATTTGGCTGTTCTTTTTAAATTTATGCCTGTGTCACTTTGAATTCTACTAGCAACAAAAATATAGAGAATCAGAGACAGCACTGTAGTCACCTCTAGATAATCATCAGTAATATACTTATGTGAGAAAAATATTTTTTGCATTAGGGATAGAACTATTTTATTATGCCTTTTTATTCATGTAATCATCTCTTTAAACTTTGATTCTCGGAGTTATTTGTAGATATTTTCAGGAATGTGCAAATCAAAGGCTGAATTATTGAGAAGCTGTTGAAATGGTGCTTTAATCTTTTTTCTTTTTTTTTCTGGGACCAGTATAGGAAAGCATTTTAGTTCGTCTTTCGGATAACAATAATTGGATCACTCACGAATGCCCACATCAAGTCCAAGAAATTACCACACCTACTCAGAAAACAGCACGACACCGCCTACCTGAATACTGCTGTTGTGGTTGGACAGTTTGAGCTTAAAATGTATCAGGGACTCATGCCAGTTTATCTAGTACAGTAGTCGTTAAGATCCACAAACAATTGTAATTGGAAGTAGAGTCAAGCATTTAGAGGGAGAAACACTAATTAGAACTAATTGACAAGTGTTATAGCACTCACCAGGGTAGCTCTTTACATAGGAAAATGATAGTTATGTAAATACAGTGATTAATTGTATTCACTTAGCTATTATTTTTCTTCTTGGCATCAAATGGGCTCAGTGCTTGGCCATTGAATACAACTTCAGATCTGTGGTAAGTTTCCAGGCAAACATTTCTTTTTCTTATGCCAATTTTGTTTCTGTCATTCGTGTATGTGTGTTTGTAGTGCTCATGTTTTACACATCTCTGATGAATACAGACGTAAGTTTTAACTATCGTTAACATTTGTCTTAGAAGATACTTTCAATTCATTGACATATTAAACAATTGTTACAGAATGGTAAGCATCAATACAATTATTTCATGTACATTTTGTGACATAAATGTGCTGTTAGAAATTCAAAAGCAGCACTGCAAGTCTGTCAATCTTGTGTCTGTCACAAATACTACAATTCTCTTAAGGAAACTGCATGCATTGTTTATTTATAAGTACATTTTAATATATTAAAATATAATTGTAAGATCTTAAGACAGGTTTTACCAAAAGAAAAACCCAAGAGCACACAATGGATTGCTTCTCATAACACAGGGTGAGGTGAGGTAGTTCTGTCAATAGCCAGGTGATCCACATGGTACCAGAGAGGACAAACTCAGGCTCAGAGAAGTCTGAAGCTCTCCAGCCAACCCACCACTCTACCACTGCTTATCTGTGTAAGCAAGCAGAGCGAGTAGAGATCTTTTGATCTTAGGTTTGTTGTTTAAGATCAGAGGAATGAGGCAATTGCTTTCTGGGGTCCATTTTTGCTTTGCAAATTTAGTCCATCTTTAACTTTTACTTTGAATGACTTCCAAGGCCACTTCACTGGGGAAAGTTTAGTGCAGTCCCATGAAGCATGGGGACGGGCTCTGCTGATGAGAATTCTGCCTTTTCCAGGGCTTCTCCTCCCATCCCATCTCATTTGAATTACTGTGGGCTTAGCTCATTGCCGCACAGGCAGAGGTGAAGTGGGACCATCTGATATTCTTGGTTTGATTTTCTCTTTCCAGTTCTTCTGCGTCAATTTACATAAATACTGCGGATCCCTTTTTATGTCACTGTGGAAGGAACCCGGGAACTTGGACATCCAGATTGATTGCTTACGTACTTAATTAATTAATTTGATAGGGTATTGCTAAGTTGTCCAGATTGGACTTGAGTTTGTGACCCTTCTACCTCAGCCTCCCACTGTGCTGCATTTACAAGCATGAGCTGCATTCCTGGCTTATGAATGACTGTTTAATGTCATTTATTTATGTCACTCTCAAGGCTGAAGTGTGACCTCAAGCTCTCAGTAGGAAGGTATTTCCTCCAGTTTCTCCAGGAAAGATTTTGTTGCAAGCATCTCTGGAGCTTTGGGGCTGGTCGTCAATCTTTGGCATTTCTAGAGTTGTGGGCCATTCACCCTAGAATCTCCTCTTCTGTCCTCGCGCAGGGTCATCCTGTGTTGTCTGTGCCTCTGTGTCCAACTCTCTGCCTCCTTCTAAAGGAAACTGTCATTAGATCTAGTGCTCAACATGCTAGATATCTTATTTATTTACTAATTTTATTACTTTTAATAAGAAGTAACAATGAGATAGTTTCAAAATGTATCAGTAGCTCATCCCCAATAATTAATACAATGCATATTGTTGTCCTTGTAGTAGTTATTCAGAGTACATGATGCAGACATGATAATTTTTCTAATCATTATTGGTACAGGAATTCCTTCTCATTGAATGAAGAGAAAGTAGTCATATACATAGTCCAATATTCAGTAATAGCAGTGGGTTATTGGCAGAACTGGAAATGGCATTCTTGGCTATACATGTACTATCCACAAAGACTTTGAGAGCTAGTAATTTAGCTAATAAGCTACACGCATGAAGCTTGCAGGGGGATATACAAATCTGAGCATGCGCTGAGCACAGTCAATTTACTTTGAATGGTCAAAATTGTGGTTGAATGTGTGAAAGAAAAAATAGAACAGGAAGGAATTTCTATTGTTTTCAATTATATATTGTTTCCTTTATAGCTTCCCTTAAAAAATATCTGTTCCCTTCTCTAATCTTCTCTTATTTCTCTCATTTTATCAATTATTCTCAACATATTTATTTTTCTATTCTATTGCTAGCTTTGAGATGAAAGTAAAAGGTGGTGACTGAAAGGTGATTTAGCTGACTTAAGCAGTAGAACTCAGTAGGAGTATTTATTTATTTATTTTTGTGGTACTGGGGATTGCACTCAGGACCCTTCACTTGCCAAATAGGCATTTATTCTACTCAGCTATCTCCCCAACCCACTCAATCTGATTTAGTCAAAATCTTTGTTTTTTTTTTTTTTTAAGAAAAGTACTGTGGCTCATATATTGACAAGCTAAATATATTCTTCTATTCTTTTCCTCAGGATCCTTTACTTCTTTAATAATTCAAAACCAAGATCATAGTTAAAACCTCAAACTCAAAACACTGATGTATTCATTTCATTTCACGGAATCATGGGGTCAAGCAGTAGGGAAACAGAATATGTGGGGTAAAACATAGAGCACTGTGTGTTCTGCTCTGATTTGTTGGCCTGATTTGAGAGAGTACTCTTTCTAAATAATGAAGGGAAGTGGGAAGGTGGATGAAGGAATCTATGTAATTTGGAATTAATTCTCTAAACTAGATAGTACCAATGATAAATAAATAATGGATGGATTTAAAGAGTCTGGACGGGCCAGCCAAAGAGCTCAGTGGATCAAGGGCCTGGGGTTCGATCCTTGGGCCTGCTGAGTCAGCCCCTACCCAGGTGCATGCTGAGATGGCAATCGAGTCTGGGCGTGGTGATACCCATCTATAATCCTAGCTCTGGGGAGGCTGTAAACAGGCAGATCACTATGACTCTGACCTAGTAGTGAGACCCTGAACACACTGTAGACCCTTCCCTAATATACAAATAATAATAATAATAACAATAAATATAAATAAAAAGTCTAGAATATAAAACTACTAGTCCTTGTTGGCTCAGGGAGGGAGAGAGCTAAGATGCGCATTGAAATTTCGGCATTGCTTAGTGAGTGACTCTCACCGTAACAGTGTAGGGAATATAAGTCATAGCTTAGCAATATTTGAACAGATATATGGTTGACTTTGTGTCTATAATTTGTGTCACATCTGCCTGTAGTTATAAAAGGGTGGACAATAAGATTAAAAAACCTACTTACTGACTTTTCTTAAGCGTATTTTCAGCAGTCTAGCAGAGCCAAATTAATCAAAAAGAACAAAGAAATAATGACTGAATGTGCGAAAAGGAAAAAAAAAAAAAAAAAAACCCAGAAAAGATAGAAGGCAATAAGTATTTCTTTTGACACTAAGGAAAGTAGTGCCAGCACCCTGCATGGTCCACTGACCACATCACAGCCCAGCTGAGAAGCAGGGGAAGCACAGGGCAGGGCCTCCTGCAGAGACCTCAATTCCTACGCCTGCTCTCTCGCGAGAATTCATTCAGCAGTGGTACACGGGACCCACTTCTACGCGACCAAAGAGGAAAATCGGGGAAGCAACACGTGAGACTAATCACCAAAATACAACTTCTCAAGCTCCTCTATGGTTGTTCGAAATGAAGTAGAATTGTTTCGTTAAGCTTTCTAGCAGCCATCATGAGGCAGCAGCACCATCCATTATTTGGAACATACGGAGTACGTATCTCCTTAACCTTTACAACCTCTGCACATGGAAGTGTGTCTGACGCATAGTAGTTCTCAACAATATTTGTTTAATGGATGCTTGAAGTTACAGGTTCTTCAGTAATTTTTCTTAACAATAGTTTTATTTTATTTATTTTTTAACAATAGTTATTTTATTAACAATAGTTATTTTTCTTACCAATAGTTACAGGGTCTTCAATAGTTTTTGTTAAGAGTAGTTATTAACAATATTTATTTTATGTTTTTGGAGACGAGATATCTAGGTTTTCTTTTTCTTTCTTTCTTTCTTTTTTTTTTTTTTTTTTTTTTTTTTTTTTTTTTTTTTTTTTTTTTTTTTTTTGCAGGCACTTGTGCTGCAGAGCTATCTCTCCCCAACCCCTCAAGATTTTCTGTAGTTATGTTTTACAGCTAATATTGTCCTGTTTCTAGGTAACCCAGAAAGGACTTACGAGAGTCTTCTCCACAGATGGCCCGGTATTTGTCTGTCATAGGCAATGCTTATTCACACCAAGTCTAACATTTATTGCGGATAACAAGGAAAATAACTAGAGTGACTTCCTCCAACCTTTAAGATATTATGAACAAAATTTTTCTTTTTTATTAACATACTTAATACATAGTAAATACATTCATTATGGAAAACTGGTACATATGCACAAATATACACACACATGCACATATTTTCTTGACACTTCATTTTCCCTTTCCTTCCTTCCTGGCTATACCTCTCTAGCTTTAGATCCTCTTGCCATTGACCTCCATTTCCTGTCATCCATCTTTTGTTTTGCTCTTTGAATCGTTTCTACTTCTTTTTTTCTCATCTTAGAAGAACTATGTGGTAGGTAAGCTTTTGTGCCTGATTTGCACCACTTCCTATTAGGCTCAAGATGCACCCGCTCTCCTACAAGTGATTCAGCTCTGCTCTTATGCACGAGCATACTCCACTGAGCATAAACAACACATTTTCCTTATTCCTTTGTCCACTGATGAACACACAGCTGCCTCTAGAACTTCACTATTATGAGTAGTGCTGTATAAACATGGACATGTGTATGCTACTGAGATGTGTCTTTCTCACTTGGGGAAATGCCCAAAAGTATTTTGGTCAAGTATGCACAAGTCTTGTCCTAATTTAGGCAAAAGTTTTTATCATTCTATCATTTTCCTATTTCTACTATTGGATAGGTAGTATTTGCGTCCAATTTCCACATAGAATAATAAAATAAATCACAGTTGTATGTACAACCTCGTAGTACCTTTATTTGTGAGGACAGAAAAGTAATTATATAATTTTAATATATGCTAAAACCTTTCCAAGAAAAGAAACACGATAGCTGCTAAACTTCTGGCCCAAACACACTTATCTGAAATTAATATCCTTGACTCCTAGGTCTTTTTTTTTTTTTTCATTTACATATTTGGTACGGAGTGAAGTCATTCTTTTAGCAGCTTTTTTAAACATCTTTTCAGTTCAACAATATATTTTTCTGAATGTTTTCCCTGGTAAGTTTTGTGCCTGTACTGCTTTGGTACAGAGGTAGTAACAGTCCATGCAAGGATGTCCTCTTTGCTTCATCCTAGCTAAGCTTTCTATTCAGAGGCTTCGATTCTGTGCTTTCTGTCTTTCACTGTCCAACTTCCTGATCTACCCTTATGGCTTGTGGAGCATCTGGAGAAACAGAGGAGGGAGAGAAATCAGCAGTGGTCCCCAGGTCGTTTCTGAAGACTTCAGTAACTCACTCATGAGCATCTAACATCGTTGTTTCTTCAAAGGGAAAAACAGCCATGCTTCATTCTTTAGGAAAGTCCCACAGTTGCCTAAACTGTAGATTAGCTTTTTATTTCTCCTCGCATTATTTGGGTTTCACCGTCTCTTACTGGGAGTAGCAATCCAATTGTATAAAAGGCTTCCCTGATGCTCTCTATTATGTAGAGTGATGGATCAAGAGTCTAAGTTACCTTAAGACTTTCAGCCTAAAGGCGCAGTGAGGATGCTAACACCATACTATAATCCTTGCAACACTCTCTTGTATCTAAAAGTCTTACTCCAAAGTATCATGCAAGCAACAGCTGGACTTTTGCAGATGTATCACCAGTTTGCTAATTCTGATTCCTTAGAGACATCACTTCTGCTCACACAAGGAGTTACTGTGCTCCAAAGGTGCTGCCAGTAGGATGTAATTTGGGCCCCAAAGATTTCAGTGCAGCAAGCTTGTTTCTCAGTGTGGTGGTGGAGAAGTAACGGAAGTGCCAAAGGGCAGGACCAGGGGAGAGGCAGCAGGTCAGAGGAGGGCCGAGTTTTTGGGTGGATTAGTGCCATCCCGCTGGTGGGTCTCCCCGCTGTAACTCGATGAGCTCTTAGAGAGTGGTGAGAGTAAGGCAGGACCCCCTGTGCACCCGCCCCTTCTGCACGCTGTCCTCGCCCTTTGCTCTGCTATGCTGGGCCACATCCAGGGAGCCTTGTAAGGTGCGGACGCCATAAGCTTTGCTTCTTCCACTCATCAGAACCAAAAGCATGTTTTTTTTCTTTATGAAATACCTTGGCACCTCTGCTCACAAAGTTGATTTCATTGCAGAATTCTGGAAAAGATGGCCATGTGGTGTCTGGGCAGGAAAGATGGTCAAAGCTATCTTTTGTCATGTGATACAGAGTCGCCCAGAGAGAGCACAGTGTTTCCAAAAGCTTCTTTTCACAAACCCAGTTACTGGCAGACAAATGAGCTTGTAGATAGAACTACTCCCGTGCTTGGCCTTGCACATCTCCTGATAGCCACACAAAACTGACCAAGCCCATGGGAATGGTGCAGAACCTTTAGAACAGAAAGTCGTCTTTATTTAGAACTTTTCATTTGCTTAGAATTTGGAGGATATATCAACAAAGGTTTATTTTTTTTGACAAATGATATAATTTGGAAAAAAATTTGCTACACAAAATCAACCTTCTACATTCACATTATGAGCAGTTTTTCAGAATGGAGAAATAACATTCTTTTTGGTTAGGAGGTTGAGCTGCCCTACAGTAGAAAGAAAGCATAACTGGAAGTATACTCTTTGTGGTCTCTAGGAACTATTAGAAATTGCAAGAGGAGCTAGAAAGAAAGAAAGAAAAAGAGAAAGAAAGAAAGAAAGAAAGAAAGAAAGAAAGAAAGAAAGAAAGAAAGAGAAAAAAGAAAGAAAGAAGAAAAGAAAAAGTACTGAACCAAAGTTCTGGCTCTTAGGTAACCTCCACTGCTTCTACAATCAGAGCTTGGCTCCAACAGATGGAAGAGCTTTGGAAACTGAACTAATCTTAACCTTAAAATACAGGAATAGTGAGATGCTTTACAGATATTTTTTTGTTTAATAACTTGTTTAACAACTCTTTGGACATATGACAGAGGCATGGTACTTGGACTTAGGATTTTCAGTCCACAGCTGGGCTTGCAAGGAGGGAACATGAGCAGCAGTGGGGCCTAACGATAGCTTCTCCTATAGTGGCTGTAACTTTTGCAGACTGTACCATACAGCACTGTTCAGTGTTCTTTGTACATGACAGCACTACATGAATGTAAGAGTTATGCAAGTACAAGTAGAGTCACCAAGCTAGAATTCCTTTCATTATTTCTTTGCTCTGTATATGTAACATACATACATTCCTCACTTAGCAATCAATTTATAGAATAACCTAGCATTAGGAACAGAACTCTGTTCTTAAATGAGGAACATTGATTCCATGCCATTTTCTACAAGGAAAAATGTCAAACTAGGCCACTTTCAGATGCTGCATTGAGGGGCAGGAGAGACCTCAACTAGATGTCAGTCTACACTGGCAGCATGCTGCCCATGGGCACAGCCATAGGAGGTCACGACCCTGTGTCTGTGGGCCAGCAGGCCTTGAGTCAGCAGAGGTAATTTTATGTGGAGCATTTTGTGACTGCCGTCATGGGCACCAGCTCATCACCAGGCAAGTGCCAGATGGCAAGAGAGATTCTTGGGTGCCGCAAGTCCAGAAAACAGTGTACCGACCCACTCTGTGGCCACAGGCTTGAAAAGTGACCACGCACACTGGAAGACCCCAGTGCATGGCCGCAGGGCCACGTTCCTCTGCGCACCAGCATAGTCTCCTACAGAGCACCAGTAGGGCGAGAGACTTTCCAAGGCTGAATATTTTCTGCAGTTAGCCAGGCAGAAACATGGATTACCTTAAAGGCTCTTTTAATTATTAGGTTGAACCAAGTTTGACCTAAACGATAGTAAACTCTAACCTTTCCATTACTCAGAAGAATGAAGGAATTTAAAGGAAAACTGAGAACTGAGTCTGATATATATATATATATATATATATATATATATATATATATATATATAGTGATTTTTCTTTGAACTGTGAATGTACTTGAGACTCTGCTCTTAACTGTGTTTTATCTCTGTCCAGATAATGAGGGATAGGGCAGTCGAAGGAGCTGTGTTCACTCTGGTTTTGCCAGCCTAGGATTACACCTCCCAGCCTATTCAGCCTATTAGCAGCTTTGGGATGTGTACTTTGCAAGTGGATACAGCCTCTCTTCAGAGTAATCCCTGAGCAGGAAAGCAAGAAAGACCTGGGTTGGTTGTGAGTATAAATGACCAAAAACTGTATCCCCTCCCCTGTAGCAAAGCACTCAGGCTCAGGGAGCCAAACACTCTCATCAGAGACACAGCAAGCTCCATCTTTATTTTGATGGAGGAAATGAGAGATTAGCCCAAACAGCTGATTTTTATCCCAGTCACTCCACAAACTGTCAGCTTTGTTTGAGATTTCTTCCTAATAGGCTGTTTATCACTCTGGGTTTCTTTGTTCTCCCTGCCTTTGATCTCAGTGGACCAGATTCTTGTCCTAAGTAACACTGGGGGAATTCCAGGACAAAAGCAACACTCTGATTTGATGCCTAGAAGGACCGGGTTTGCCTTCTCTCTGCCATTTGTCTTAGTTCATCGCTGTGTGCGTATCATCTTCTTTTCTTTTACTTCTTCTTCTTCACTTTCTTTTTTGTTTCAAAAAAAGCTTTATCTTCAGGAAAAACAAGAGGAAGATGGGTCTTCCACAGAGTTTCTTGTTCGGACTAATTTTTCAAAGAGCTGCAGAATAGCAATAAATGTCTTACTCTAGCTCTGCCACATGGGAGTCCGTCCAAAGACAAGTGTTTATTTCCTTGGTGAAAAATAATATCCAAGCTGGTTTTTGAGCAGTGGTTACAAATACAGAATAAGGTTAGCTGAGTTTTGTGAGGTCAGAGCCTTCCTAGACATTTACATTTGATTGCTGTACAATGTTTGGAAATTGTAGTCAATTTTGGCTCACTATTTTTAGATTACTCAGGTTTTTTGGCATCAAATTAATTCAGTTTAGTGACTGCATTTGTATTTCCAAATGTGTCATTCTCTTTTGCAAATTCTGTCCCCCTTGAGCAATGTGTTTGTTACGTGTGTGCTGGTGGCTTTTGTGAATCTGGATTTCTTATGAAGTGACCTGGAATCAGTGCCCCTTTTAGGTTGTGTAAAAATATATTATGAATTTACTTTTCATCCCTATGTATGTAGCTATCTATGATCATGAGCCTGCATCAGACGTAAAATCGTTTGAGATATTTATGCTTTTGAAAATGATGCAATGACTGGATTTGTAGCAGATCAGCACCATGTAAAGAACAGAGAACTAGAAAGCATCTTTATAGATAATTATTAAATAAAATATGGATTGACTTTTATTTACTGAATAACCATGCAAAAAAACACTCAAAATGCCAAAGAGTAGAAAAAGCAAAGCTGACAGAGCCTGTGGAAAAGGTCAAAAAGTTTAGGTAGGTTGATGGCATCTACTCTGGGGAACCCTGCTGCACCCCCCATTGGAATTTAAGTGGTGCCACCATGACTTTGATGAAATCATTCTTTGTAACAGTAGCATTCAATTCCTTTTACTCTTACCTTGTGTAGGCAGAGCTACTGTCCATATCTCTAGAATACAAGGCTAGTGATAAAGAAACTGAAGATCTATTTTTATGAATGTAGCAACTAATATATCCAATATAGTCCTATTATACTATAAAAGTAATGTCTATATACAGTGCTAATTGTCTATTATAAATCTTTATCTATTTGAGTCTCCTTTTGTAAGTATGAAGTGTCATTCTTTTTAATATTACTAGCTCTACTATCACCTATTTCTCTTAGGATGTACACAAAAGTAAAGATACAGAAAATTTTTCAGCTTACTGCTGTCCTTAGGAGAATCAACTGCTGGAGGCATTTTCCATGAAGAGGAGGAGGAAAGACCATGTTAGGAGGAAGTCTTCCCCAGAAGTTGCAGTTCTTGTACTATGTCTGTCCTTATTCTCCCTTGTGACTTAGACACACTGCCCTAGAATGTTTGCCATTGAAGCAAGTACCAGTCCTGTTCCTGTAGAAGTTGGTCTTCAGCAGGAACTCTTGCTGCAGCCTTCTTAAATTCCTTGCTAAATTTTTAAATCGGTTTTTACTAGTTGGTCAACTGAAACATTGGTGAATGTGTGTGATTTATTAGCTTTATGTTTCAGCCTACAAGTTAACACGACACGGCACGCTGATGGCAAAGTGTAAAGCTCTGTTAGATACAAAGATGAGAGGCAAACAGGTGGGAGCAAGAGAAAAGCTATAGGGGACAGAAAATGCTTCATTTTTAATTTATTGTCATTTAACAGACTAAAATTTTACTTTGTAATGATTATATAAATTTTGGGCTAAAGTTCTGAATAAGAAAAAGTTTTTTAAAAGAAATATAATTATTCAGACTAACTTTCAAAAAAATTGAAACCTTCCATCAAGTTTATAAAGTAAAATTTAGTCATTGAAGGCCCTACCATTAAAGAAACACTATAGACTGTACTCAGATTCCTTTTGGAGAACTCAGCAGTGCCTCTTACCTGAAGGATTTCAGAGAGTGGCTTAGTTCTGGAACAGGGCAACAGTGATCTTTTCATTGTGGAATTCCAATGTTAGACAGATTTTCTTGAATAGTAAAAATGACAGATAGGTTTGAAAAATAATCAAATGGAACTTTTATAAACTAGCAACTTATTCAGCTCAAAACTGTATGTATCAATCTAGATGTAGCTGAAGAGAAAGTTAGGTATCTAAAATGTAGGACTGAGGAAATTGTCTAAACTAAGGCATAATGAAGCCTCTAGTTGAATGGCCTGGATGACAGAGACGTAGAACATGGGTTGAGAAGTTCTGCCATATATTCAGTTTTCCACAGAGCAAAGAAAGAGGCATGCAGATAGGATATATTAAGAGTAATGAATACTAAAATTTTTGTGTGAGTAAAAGAACAGTCAAATCCATAATATATAGAGATTCCAAGTGGTATGTTATATACAGAAATACGTCCATGTTAAGACATAGTAAAAAAACTGAGTAACGTAAATGATAAAAAAAATCTTAAGTAGAAGCAGAAAAGAGGTTAATCGTCAATGTGTGACTGATTTTGTAGAAGGCAGCAAATGATGCTCTTCAAAGAGCTTAGGAAAATTATTATTATCATTATCATTTTACTATTGTTATTTTGCCTGAATTATTAAACGGTGGAACTAAGTGATAACAATTATGTGGGGGACAGTACACAGTAGATACAGTCCAAGTTTTCCAAGTTTCTGCAGAAAAGCTCAATATAGTTTTGAATATAGAGCTTGGGAAGCACTCAGTAATATTCAAAATATTTAGCAATTACTATGACTTGGGCATCAGCTAAGCAGAATGGGACATGACTAATTAGAAGGAGCAGGAGCTGTAGACTGCAGGTACTGACACTCTTGTATAACAACCAAGTAGATTCCAGGAATACCACTAAAAAAACAGAAAGCAATGCATAATTCTCAAACATGCAGATGAACAAAAGATAACACAGAAATTCTTGCATCTACTCTATGAGAGTTAAAGGTTTTTTTTTTTTTTTTTTTTTTTTTTTTTTTTTTTTTTTTTTTTTTTTTTTTTTTTTTTTTTTTTTTTTTTTTTTTTTTTTTTTTTTTTTTTTTTTTTTTTTTTTTTTTTTTTTTTTTTTCCCAGTACAGGATCTCACTGTGCAGTGATCCTTCTGTTTTCAGCCTCCTTAGCAGCTGGGAGTATGGTAACACAGGCATGCACTTAGACTCCATTGACAGTCCAATGTGCCCTGAGGATGGGATTGGCACAGCATGTGGTACCAGAGATCGAACCCCAGTCCCTGCACTTGTCTAGGCATGTGCTTAGTCTGCTAAGCTATCTCATTGGCCCTGAGAATTAAAGTAGAAACCAGAGAAATTAAGAAACTACTCCTGGCAGTGTAGTGAGCCAAACAGAAATAGAATTATACTTGGATTTTTCATAAAACCTGGTGTTACTCTACTGTGAAATTCTGTCCCACACATTCAAATTTTACGTCAAAATTATTTAAATATTAATTGTATATTTACTTCTTCACTTCAGGTATATATGTGTTGTACTTGATATTGCTGATTCATATTCTAATGATTTTTAAAGTTTCCTCTGTATGACTTGGAGAGAATTTTTAGTATGTGTCACTAAATGATCACATGCTTTGAAAACATTCACAAAATTTAAATTTGATGAGCATGGGTACATTTTGTCAAATTGTGTTAAACAGGAGAAGATTTCTACTTCTCTTAAAGTCATCATAAGTATTAGTTTTTGAAATATAAGTACTCACTCTCTATACTTACAAACGTACCTTATTTCTATCATATCAGTAGTATTGAAGAAAGAGTATATTATACAATCAGCTCTTCCCTTGAAACACAATGAAATATGATTCATTGGTTGCTTTGTAGTATCCGAAGCAACAAGTTGGAAACTTAAGACAGAAGCACACAATCTGGATGTGATGCTCCTACTTTAGCCGGCTTATCTTATCCTACATTTATTCTTTGACCCTATATACTCCAGAAGTAGTGTAAATTAGTCTCCCTTTAGAATGTAACATGGCACAGTAAGAGGGAATCTTTGTTTCCATTAAAATAATTGATAATGCACTGGAGAACTGCTATTAAAGTGTGAAAGTGGTTTAACTCTGGTTCATATGTTACCCAAGGAAATTTTAGCTATAGTAGTTTTAAAAGTCCAGTTATTTCACATCAAATCACTGCGAATTAAATTGCAATTATCTGGTAGAACATTTTTCAGGACCTACTGAAAGTTAACTACTGTTTTAAGATAGATAATTATGATAACATCAATTAGTACATGCCCAAATATGCTGCGGTACCACTTACGCCAAAGTGAAACAAAACAAAATAAGGAGATACAATCAATGGAGTTATTTCAGATAGAAGAAAAAATTCTGGGTCAAAAATAAAGCTACATATCAAAGGTGGCTATTACCTACAGAGAATAGCTTTCCCCCTCTTACATCTCATCCTTGCTTTCTAGCAAACACATAGAGTTATAGGCTAAATATACATAATGTGGTACCAGAGGGAAAGACTGCTAAGTATCTTCCTGCACAAAATAACAGATTAACTTGTGCAGGCACAAAGGATTAAACCAGAAGCTCCCAGAATTGTGCTTATTAAATTCTTGAAGCCCTGCTGGCAGGCTTATTTAGCTGTCTTCTCCCTCAGTTCCATAGTCTCCCCTTCTTTCCCTTGTGCAATGAGGCAAACATCCCTTCCGAAGAAGCAGAATTCAACATGCTCATAGCCACTTCGAAGGGTGAGTAGCTCCTTCTGCAGCCCTCCACTGTGTGTCCCTGTGTCACCCCGCACTCATCTGACGGCACAACAGGGACAGCTGCCGACAGTTAGTAACAGTGGGCTTTGGAGGTGCAGGCTCTGGCCTGGCCCCCAGGCCTGGCCCCTGGTCACCGTGAGGATGACGTCATGCTGCCGTGCTTCCTCAAGCCAGGCTATTGGACCTCCTCTTCAGACTTACCACAGAGAGGCTGGGGAGCTTAGCTGGGCAGAGCCAGCCTGCAGGGAGACGCTGTGTTACTGACAGAGATGACTTTGAAACGAGGACGTTACAAAAATCAGTGTACAATGAAAACTGCTCCTTGCCAGCAGCCTGGGCCAGAGGACGGATGATTCATCTGTACGTGGACGACTTGTGGCTGTAAGCGGCTCTCATCTGCTGGTTTGGCACTAGGAAGAGTTTAACTCAAATGGATCTCCAAGACGTTATTTCTAGATCCAGTATGAATTTTAATGAAACTGGATTTTAGGACATCTTTATGCCCTACTTGATTTCTTCCATTACAGAGCTTTACCCCTGGTATCAACTATTCTCAGTTACATTTTCACACTATAAGTTCACCACAAAAATTCATGCTCGCTATTATTGCTTTTATGAGTTTATGCACACAAATATGAAACATACAAAATAGGCCGGAATTTATTAACATGAAACATTTAATACAGAAAGAGATAGGGCAGTATAAAGTTATATGTCACAAACATATTGAATGTGCCCAACTGCCTTTATATATCTAAAGTCTAGCCATTATGTGCTATTATAGGGATTATAAACTATATTGAAGTAATATATTCAAGCATCCAAAAAATCAGAGTAAATAAAAATAATTCTGCTCATTGGCTCACAGTTAGGAAGGAATGAGCATAATAACAATAAAATAATAATGTGCAGGGAAAGACAAATACATTTTGCCGCAGCTCAGGCTGCCGCAGTCTCTGATTCAAGGGAAGGAGCCGGAGGCTTCCAACTCGTAAAAATGAATATTTGTCTGCCAACGAAAGGCTGCACGCGTCTTTTTCCAATGCCTGCCCTCCAGGGGCCTATTCTGACCTCCCTTTGTCCCTGTTGAGAGAGAGAACAGAGAATATGAATATGGCTGAGAACATTTATTTAGCTCCAGGAGCCAGGACTCCAGGAGTCGCTCAGCACCTGCCTCTCCGGGGAGTAATTTAGTACCTGCATCACACTGACCTTGCCTAGTGGGGTCTGTGGTGAACATTCTACTAGGGCCTTACCTTAGGGTTTGTTCTCATTAAGCGATGAAGTGAGGTGTGATTTCCCCCTTTTTTTTTTTTTTTTTTTTTAGCAAAAGGGAAAAGTGAGGAGAAGATGCATTCTGTGGTTTCTTATTTCACCTCGGTTTTTCTCAGTTCCTTGGCTGGAGTCGCAGCTGGCCACGCTGGCATCTCTGGGTTGGTTTTCTCTGGAGCCCAGGGTAGAGGCGAGTGTTTTAGGCCAACAGTCTACACGTGCTGTCTCAGTGCAGTCTCCCCAGTGTGTACATGGGGGGGGGTCCCTGGGCACCACGGCACCTCAGGGTTTCATAGGTGAGCGTGGGTGGAGAGGAAGGAGTCAAGCAGGTGAAGCAGGAGGCTCAGGGCAGAGACAGCCACGAAGCAGGGCACGGGAAAGAGAAGGCTGCTTGTCAGCCCTTGTTAGGCGCAGGCAGAGGCTGCGTGGCAGGAGATCAAGCTCGTTACATGGAAACATTTTTTCTTATGGCAAAATGTATGAAAATCTTAAAGGTCAAGCTGTATGCTAGGAATTGTTGAGAATCTCTGAAGCATTTGCTAACTGAATCATGAATTATAGGGTATGTTAAAAATGATTATGTTTAAAAATAGGACACATACACAGAGTTGAAAGTGACTTTGAAAATTTCCCTTACCCACATACACATGTGATCACATGTGAGAGATCTGTATCTTTTTCTTTTAAGTGTATTTTGATAAAAATTTTATCTTAGGTTCATTTCTAATGTATGGAAAAATAGCAAAGACAGTACAGAATTTGTTTTCAACTCAATTTCCCCTATTATTAATATTTTACATTAGTATGACATTTGTGTCACAAAAATGCACTACTAACTATATATTACTTTATTCAGATTCTCTTGGTGTTTGTTTATCATTCTATTCTCTTCCAGGAACCAATCCAAGAAATGCAATGCACTTAATCCTATCTCCTTGGGTACCTGTTGGATGTGATGGTTTCTCAGATGCTCCTTTCTTCTTCCTTGCTGTGTGTGTGTGTGTGTGTGTGTATGTGTGTGTGTGTGTGTGTGTGTGTGTGTGTGTGTGTGTATGTGTGTGTGTAACTGGACTCTACATTATGTTTCCTGATCTCTTTTTTCAGAGTTTTACTTAATTGCTTAGATGGGACACAAACTTGGCATCCTCCGGTCTCAGCCTCCAAAAATATTGGTATTCCAGGCATATGTTACTACACCTGGTTTGTTCATTGCTTTGAATAAATAATAGTTTCAAGGCTTCCTGGTCTGAGAGTTAGTACAGCATTCTTGAACTAAGATTAGCTTAATGTTCTTCTCATGTTATACTAGGATTCTGAGCTTTTAAAATTGAGACCGTGGGGCTGGGTAAATAGCTCAGTGGAATAAGTGTTTGCTTGACAAGTGCAAGGTCCTGAGTTTGATCTCAGGCACTACACACACAAAAAAGGGGGACCACAAAGATAAAGCAACACTAACCATAATATGACCAGAGTACATTCTATGAAAAGGAGTTATCGCTATTGATGTGGACGTCAATCACCTGGTAAGAAAGTATTTCTCAGGTTTCTCCATGATAAAGTTACTCTTTTCCCCTGCCTATTCTGTATATCTTCTGGTAAAGGCAGCAGTGGCTTCCACATTAGAAGAGCGAGGTGACCACCCCCCATGAGAGCAGGCTGTCTCCATCTGCTATTCTGAACTCCCCTTCAAGGGAGCTTGCTTCTTTATTTCCTCAGTCACCCACTTATATCCATAGAGACTCGTACATTTTTTATACTTGAAGTTGTAATCAATTACTATATACATTCTGTTGCTTGAATTGTTCCAGCATTGGGTCCTGGGAACTCTTCCAATTGGATCTATTGCTCCTTTTGATATATCATGTATCCTCTCTCTCTCTCTCTCTCTCTCTCTCTCTCTCTCTCTCTCTGAACACCCTTACTTTCTGGCAATACAAAATACTGTAGCTTAGAAAGAGCTATTTCTTTGAAGATTCCTGGATCCTGTATTGGAGAACAGTATTAGGCCCCACCATCTGGATGATGATGTTGAGTGTGCACGTCGCTAGTGGAGTGTCAGCATTACTAGGGCCACTCAGCGGGCAGAGCAAGGAAAGGCATGGATGTACCTTCACCCTGGGCAGGGTATGTTACCTGTAAACACTTCTGCATCTATGTAGATATATAGGCTAGCGAGGAATTCACACTCATTCATTACTGCATGGATCATTTGTCTCTTTCTGCCTTTTGGACTGTGACTTATCATTCTAATATTTTTTTTAATGACTTCCACTCTTCAACTTTCACAAATCATTTGATTATTTAATTACAGTATAACTGCAAAATAATTTCCAAATCATGAACCGGTAGCCACATAACTTTACCAGCTAGCATGAACCACATGCATCCGCTTTCTTTTATCATTGAACTTACAGACTTGACTCATTTACAAAGGCTATGTTTATTTTTGTGCTAAATTGTCTTCTGATGTGATTGTTTTCTGTTTTTACAGAAATGAGTGAGAGCTCCTTTGCTTTCTTATTCCCGGATGCAATTACTATTTTCTTGTATTCCCCAGTCAACCTGACAAATATACAGTGACATCCAGCTGTTGCTTGATTTGCATTTTCTAAATTTATTACATATTATTATTTTCCATCTTCCTGCCCTAGTGAAGTTTCCACTGAGCCCTGCTCCCTGCTATCCCTTGGCTGGACAGCTTGCTCTCTCTCCTATGGAGCCCTGAGTGTTCCTTGTATATTCCGGTGTAATTTCCTTACCAAATAAATCATTCACAAGACTTTCTAGTGTCCACTTCCTATGTTAGGTAAGATACTGCTGGAGCCAGAACTCTCTGACTCTTTTTTTTTAAAATTATTTATTTATTTATTTATTTATTTATTTATTTATTTATTTATTTTTTCTCTGACTCTTAAGAGGACATTTGTTTCTATAATGAGCTACCTTGATAATTCAGGATACATGTCTATCTCAAGACTTAGTTGTATCTAAAAATTCTCTTTTACCAAGTCCAGTACTATAATTACAAATGCTAGCCCTGAAACTTGGTGAGGGGTGCTCATTGTTGGTTTTACCATATATATAATATATATATATATATATATATAATATATATGTTTACATATGCATAAATATACATATATGCATTTCTTCTTTTGTAATATCTTTATCTCTATTAATGTGAGAGTATGTTGACTTCTGAAACAATTTAGTCTTTGCTGTGTTCTGAAAAAGAAGATGGGCAATTGGTTATATTCCTTGAATATTTCATAGAATAAATGAGTAGCACCATGTAAATTTGATCCTGTCCTTTTGAAAAGCTATTACAGATTCAATTTCTCATTTAACAAAATATAGGTCTATTTTGATTGTATATTTTTCTTTGTATGAGATTTGGTAGCATTTAATACTGAAGAAATTGATCCCTTTTAACTGATTTACCACATTTTTAAGCACACGATTGTTTATATTTATCATCCTTTTAATATTTGTGAAACCAGGAGTAGTGTCCCTTATAGTATATTATATTTTGCTTCATCGCTGTTTTATTTTTATTGTTTGGATTAGTTGGAGATTAATTCATTTTGTAGAGCTTCCCCAAACAAATATCAGAATTTGGCTTCACTGATTGTTGTTTATTTTCCTGCTTCCAGTTTCATTCATTTCTACTCAGTTTTTAAGCTTCTCTTCTTTTGCTTGCTCTGACTTTGAATTCCTTTTCTTTAGTTTATTAGAGAGAAAACATATGCTATTGCCATTAGTTTTTATTAACTTATTTCTTACAGACATATTTTGTTTGCTTTCTTCTCAAAATGCCTTTCAGGACCTCCTCCCACAACATTGAATCACTTGTGTTCTTTCATTTACTTCAAAATACATTTAATATATCTTGAAATTTGTTCTTTGAATTTTGCCTGTGTTGTGTAATTGTCAGTGTATAGAAATTTCCATTTATCTTTCCATTATTCATTTCCAGTTTTACTAACTTTCAATCTGTTTGTATACTTTGTATAATGTTATTCTTTCAAAATTTTCAAGATGAGCTGTTGGCCATGTATGTGGGTGAGTCTTGTAAAAGTTCTGTGGGTATTTGAAAAGAATGTACATTTATGCAGGTGGATGGCAAGGGCCACGGATGTAGATCGTGCTGATAATACTGCTTGTATCACCTGTGTTCTTACTGATTTTCAACTGACTCGATGTATCAACTGACTTTAAAGTTCACTGATGCTTCCAGCTATGGTTGGAATTTGTTCCTTACATTTCCATCAAACTCGGTCTCTGGATTTTGACACTGGCATTAGCTACATATCTATTTAAGATTGTTCTGTCCATTTGGAGGTAAAGTGTTTGTCATTTATTTGGAATACCCCCCTTTTGTCACTAAAAAATTCCTTTTGTCAAATTCAGACTTTTCTGAGATTGCTGTTGTTGCTGTAGCCTTCTTTTGATATGTGTTAGTATATCATGCTGCCCCTTTGCTTTCATCTGAGTCTTTCAAAAAGTGTAGTGGTAATTTTTTAAATCTTTTACTCATTTTAATGAGAAAAAAGACAAAAGAACAATGAAACAGTTTCAAAATAGGTAAGGCAGTTATAATAATTAATATACTGCCTATTCAGAGGACAAGGTGCACACATGATATCTCATCTAAACAATATTAGTACAAACCTTTCTCCTCACTGAACTAAGAGATAGTAGCTGCATATCTATCCTATTACATATATATTTATATATATATAATATATTACATATAATATGTATAATATATTATATATAAATACATATTTAAAAGTAAAGCTATATTAATATGCTGGGCTGTAAGATGCTCAAGTCAAAAACTTCAGAAAATTGCTAACTGTGCTGGTAACTCACTACTATTATGGACTACTGGACTATATTGGGTTATTTTGCTGAATCCAAGCACTACAATCTTTGTTCTGGCATCAAGTATGAAAAAGTCCTTTGAAGACTTCTCTAAATACAGCTTCTCTAACAGCAATGGAACACCCATCTCTGACAAAACAAAACAAAAAGGGGGATATGACTAAAGGACCATTTTTTAGCAGAAAACATTTTTTTTTTAAAAACTTTAGAGAGTGTGGTATTTTGCCAACAGCATATGCCTGACTCTTATTTCCATATCTACTCTGAGAAATAATATTCCCTAATTGGTGTATGCAAAGAATTGTTATATAAAGAGATAAAATGATAATTCATATACTTATTTAGAACTAACAAGATAATTTTTAAATTTTCTGTTGATTGTATTCATCGTTTCCTAATATTTTCTTTCTTCTCGTTTTGAGCATTTTATAATAGTTTATTTCTATGTTAACATGTAAAAATTACATTTCTTGTAAGGAATCATAAAATGTTCACCTTATCCATATTTAAATAATCTAATTCAATTTATCGTCATACTCATTCATTAAAAAATTGAGTGTGTTTCCTAACGTTGTCACGATTTTTATGTTAAACAACATTTATTCTCAATAAAGAATAATAATAAATGCGGTATAAGATTACAGTCAATGTTGTATAATATGAAGAAATATTTTGAAAGGGAAAGAGAAAGGGGGAAGAAGAAAGAGAAAAGAGAGAAACATTCAAGTTAGCTATTGGATTAGTTTCTCTTAGTTCACTGAAGAGGGAAGTTTGTGTCAACATAAATTGGAGAATTTTTTATTCCCATCTCTTGTAATCTGAGTAACTGCTTTGAAGATAACAATATTCAATGAAGTAACTACTGCTAATACATGGTTATTTTGGTCTTTTGTTATGAAATTCTGTCTTGTCTTTTTCTACTAAGAGTAAAAAGTAAAAACTGTATCAGTAAAAAGGATAATAAAAATAAAATGTCTTATTTAACCTTTATTTTTTCCTTTATCCAGTGCTCTTCCCTTGCCTAAATAAATCCAAGTATTTATATATAAATTTTTCTTGTCTAATGGATAGATGAAGACACATTGTAATGAATTTCTTTAATTTTGTGTTTTATGAAAAAGTTATTTTTTTTCTCCTTTAGCTTTTTCCCCTCCCAGTATTGAAAATCAAAACAGAGCCTTTACACTGAGTCACATCTCTAGCATATTTTTACATTTATTTATTTATTTTTTGCAGGACTGGGGTTCAAACTCACAACCTTGCACTTGCCAGGCAGACACTTGTGCCTCCGAGCTATCTCCCCACCCCTTTACTTGTTTTTGGTACTGGGAATTGAACTCAGGACCTTTTGCTTGCAAGGCAGGAACAAATACTGTGAAGCTTTATCACCAGCCCACCACTTCTTATTTTTTATTTTGTGGCAGGGTTTTGCTAAGCTGTAAAGTTGATGCTGAACTTGTGATACTCCTACCTCAGCCTCGCAGAGCATCATGACTACAGGTATACGGTTCTATGCCCTGCTTCTCCTTTGGTTGGGAACCACAGTTTCATTGAATCTAAAATACTAGCTATTTTTTCTCTTAGCAACTTAAAGTATTCCGTTCTACCCTCCTCTCACTTCTGTGGTTTCTGGTGAGAAGTCTACTGTAATTCTTAAATTAAAAATAATTGTGATTAATTAGTTTAAAGTTTTCACAGGAAACAGGGCATTCAGGAATGAGAGCTTTATTTTAGTAGATCCATGGAAAGTCTTAGGAAGAATCAAAAAAAGAAATGTTAGAAATTACAAACAACCATAACTAAGATACATCCTTTGAGCAGACTCAGTAGTGGACAGGAACTGTTAAGTAAAGTTGCAATGCACTCAGAGATACATCAGTAGAACCACAAATATGAAATGCAAAGATAGATGAATGAAAAAGATTCTGCTATAGGTAATGTGTCTTTTTCTCTGACTCCTTTCTTTGTCTTCCATTTTCTGCAGTTTCTATGTGATTTGTTACACGTGCTTTTTATTGTCTGTTTTTTAAGGTCTCTCATTGATCATGCTAATTTTACTTCAAACATTTCTTTTGTAATTTTTTCTTTGTTTATGTATTTAGCACGAGGCCTACAGAGTCTTACTACACAGATCAGATTCGTAGTGATTCTCCTGTTTCCAGCCCCCCAAGCGCTAGGATTACAGGTGTGTGTGTGCACCACCACACCCAGTCTCAGTTGCCCTTCTCAGGGTGCCCTGGGGGTACGGCCAGCATGGCGTGCTCCCCCCACCTGGGATTGAATCTCTGTCTCGGCATCTGCCTAAGCAGGTGCTTTAATCCGCTGAGGTATCTGGCCAGCCTTGTAATCTTTTTCTTCAGATGTAGTCTAGTTATCTCTTTGTTGCTTTTAAAATTACTCCACTATTTTTTGATTTTTTTTTTCATTCATTCATCTTTGCATTTCATATTTGTGGTCCTACTGATGTATCTCTGAGTACATTGCAACTTTACTTAACAGTTCCTTTCCACTAGGGAGTCCACTAAAGGCAGGTGTCTTATCTATGACTTCTTATAATTTCTAGCATTTCTTTTTTTAATTCTTCCTAAGAATTTCCATGGATCTACTAAAATAAAGCTCTTCTTGAATGCCATGCTGCCTGCTAAAACTTCAAACTAATTAATCACAATTATTTTTAATTTTGTGTTCAATAAGTCCACAACTCTTCAAAAATCATATGCTAACACATAAACACTGTTTCAGTTATGAATACATTCATATTTTCACTTATATGTTTTTCATACAATAATGAGAAAATAACTGTCTAATATAACTTTGTATTTATCAGGGATCCTGAGATCCTTATTGTGTTAAGCGACCTTCTACGTTGAAGATTTAACCTGGAAGATTTTGGTGAAGTTTAATTCCAATTATGCACAGACAGGTTCAACTGCGTAGTACTCAATTCACAGAAGGAATTGATACCATGAAGCGCACCCACACTGCATCAGTTAGAGGTTTACCAAATGAGTTCCCATGGTTTCCTTTTCACACTAAACGCATGCTTGCATACTGCGAAAGATTTCTGAACTGGAATCCATCCCAGCCTTTTGGCCTGGGGGTGCATTTTGTCAAGGATATCAGGCTGCCTGGGCTACTGCCTTTTACATGGGAACCAGCCTAAGACTGTTTCCTCCCAGAGATTTCAATAAAAATCCAAATGAAGTTTACTCTTCCTTTAGCTTTGTTTTGATTTTGGGTATAGAAACTCTGACACGTTTGTCCATTTGTATTGTTTTATTTTTTACAACTAAGCTAGAAAGAGAGAGGAAGGGCTCACAAATGGTTTATACAATCAACAGTGGCTTTCACAAACCTTGTGGCAGCTTTCATCTTGATTAAAGGAAATGATATTGTAAATCCACTAGCAGAAACTGGAAAGTTTATTACTGACTTAAAATAATGTAAAGTAAAAGTGATGCTGTCTTACAAACATAAGATGTCATAACTTTACAGTATTAACTTAAACAATTCTAGTTATAGTGCTCCATAAATCAGATAAATGATATATTCCAGCATTAAAAAAACAAAACAAAACAAAACAAAAAAAAATCCAGCTCTACTTTTTCTTGTTTTTGGCTATTATGACCTGCGAATGAAGTCATATATGATGCCTTCAAACTCAAGTTGAAGTTTATTGGTCTATGAGGTCAAGTGTGACTTCAGATTAGACATGGTCTACCTGCTTGGAGACCATCATTGGAGGACGCTCAGGTTCAAGTGCTGCCAGAGCAAGAGGGCAGATTAAGCACAGCTCGAGCGGCAGCACAGTAACTCCACCTTGAAACACTCGACCGTTGAGTCTCATGCAATTTCAATTAGTAGACATGTTTGGCAATCCTTCTTCCTCAGTAGAACAACAAACATTAATTCACTACTTTGAAAAAAGCTTTGGAAAACATGCTTGACATAAGTTCCTCCTTATTAAAAAATTTGCCTTCACTGCCCTGCCAGTTTTCTCTTTTGTAACACAAAAATTTGCATTTTGTTTTAAAAAGAACATGATCAAACTTCCTCAGAAATATTCCAGATTTGCTAGAGGCTTCTCAAATATCAGACCTGATAATTCTGTTAATTTCTTCTTTTTATGATGGTATGGGAAACACAGCAGGGAATGGAATGCATTTGTTCCTAGTTCTTACCCACGTTTCAGATGTAACCCTTCTATATTCTTTACATGTATTGATGCCATTTAGGCATCCCTTATGATCACACCCGTCACAGGTCCACCATACGACATTTGTACCTGTGCACATCATACCTGTGTCTTCTTTTGTTTCCTCATTAGCTTGCTCTCCCGTCAGCCTCTTTTTGCCTCCTTTACAACAGATTTCTTTTCATTTTTTCTTTTGTAGGTTTTTTTTTTCTCACCCCTCCTTTTTGCCTCCTCCGACGTCTACTTCCACTTCCAATTTGAACATTTTTCTCCCTATTTCACAATATCTATTGTATATTTTGGTCTTTAGTTAAACTTTCAGTTTCTCACAACAGAGAAATAATGCAGTATTTATACTTTTGATGATTTATTTTGCTTAGTAGTATGGTCTCGACATATACCCATTTACTAGAAATGTCTCCAGTTTATCTTTCCTTAACACTGAGTTGTACTCTTTTGTATAAAAAGTTACATCTTTATCTGTTCAATGGTTGAGGGACATTTGGGAAGTTTCCAAGATTTTGCTATTACAAACTGTGCTTCTATAAGCATGGGCATCCATGTATTATTGCAGTATGATATTTTAAATTCCTTCAGACTTAGTAGATGCCTATAGAGTATTCCACCCCACAACATCAGAATGCACATTGTTGTTAGCTGTGTATGAGATGCTTTTTTTTTTTTTTTTGTCTTTTTGAGACAGGGTCTTGCTATGCAGCTCAGGCTGTCCTTGAGCTCACTTTTGTAGCCTAGGCTGGTCTCAAACTCGCAGCGATCCTCCTGCCTCAGCCTCCCAAGTGCTGGGATTACAGGCGTGCGCCACCACGCCCAGCATGGGATGCTTTTTAATATAGAATACATATTATTCTGCAGGACATGCTTAGGTAAATACAAAGAAATTGAACTTATCTGGTACATAGACTATAGTGCATTGAAATTTAAAATCAATAGTAAAAGAAACCACAAAAATATGGAAATTAAACAATATCCTCCTGAATTAGAGAACTTCTACAATTAAATAATACAACTAAAATATAGCAGTACTTATGGGACCTGGTGAAAGCAGCCCCTACGAGGGAAATCTATAGTGGTGCACTTACACATCAGGAAACCAGAGCAATCTCAAGTGAACCACCTAATGCTGAACTTCAAACATCTAGAAAAGAATCTGTCAAGCCTAAACTTCATACAGTGCAGGAAACTAAAGATCGGAGCACAAATTAATGGAATCAAGACTGGAAAAACAATGGAAAGAATCAGTGGAGCTCCTTTCCGCTTGCATCTACAGCTATTATATTTCCAATATGGAAGTTCATGCTACATTTTCCCACTTTCCACTTCAGCTGCAAACACAGAGGGGCTCAGTGGATGTTGTGCACTCAGAGGCAGAGCTGGAGTCCGGGGAGGCTTTGGTGGGCGGCCTGTGGTTGTGAAGGATCCTTCTGTGTCCTGGGGTTGCCGCGTCTTGGAAAGGGGAGCCATTTATCACAGTCCTAAATGAAAGCATTCTTTAAGCACAAATGTCTTTTTTCTCCCTTTGTCTAATTACTGAGAGGAAAAGTGAGAAGGAAATGTCAAAACAGAGAAACAGTGGAGTACAGAGAGCAAAGCCACTCTGGAGCTCAACCAGCTTTTGTGAGGGTGTGGGCGATTTGTCAAATGCTTGTGGCATAAGTCAAGCTCTGAGGTTGAAAGGTCTTGACCTAAGGAGTCCTGGAATCAGACAGAGTAAGCAAGGGGCCTGCTAGAATTTTCAGCTGTGCTGGAGATGAACAATGATGGGAGCCGGACATAACAAAGCCTCATTTGCATAATTCAGGTAAGTAATTTTATTGAAACTGACAAGGATGTGACAGGCCAAGAAAGAGAAGAGAACACACTCTTGCTGGGAACCACTAAAGCTCCTCGGTTAGGTATGTGAAAATAAATGAAAGCTAATCTCTTCACGAAAAGAAAAAAAATCTGTAAACAATGACATTTTACCCAGGACTCACCCATGACCTTTTGTAGAGCTGGCTATAGATTCTTTAACCCAGTCTTCCAGAATTAAGCGAGCAGAATGGGCTTAATTCAAATTATATTTTAGGCTTAATGATAATAATTATATCTCTGAAAAGACACTACATCAGGTCTAGGTTGAGAAAGAGCAGAAAGTTTTAAAAAAAAAGAGTGACAAAAACTTTGAGATCAATGCTACAGAAAGCTATGGTTTCATTTAAGAATAGATATTTTTTGGGGGAACTTTAATTTGATTGGCTTGCATTAAGAATAAAATCATGGAAACACTTTCTGCTGATGTGTATTACAGATTGTATTAGTCCTTGGCAACTGGCCTGTTCTGTGCTTTCCTGCTATTTCAAAGTGTGTAGATTTAAACACATGGATTTGACATTGATGCACATCATTGAAACATTGATATATTTCATTGCTAACTAATATAAATATTGCTTTAGAATTTTGATAATATCTTAGAACATCAGCAAATCTCCAAATTGGATTTTACATAGCTTGGATATCCTTATCCATGAAAAGCAACCAAAATGATAAGGCTATCTTTAAAAGAGCTTTCCTTGTTTCAGATAAGAGAATCTAAATTTTTAAGAGCATTTTCCATGTCCTTTCTATTTGGCTTTTATGTGTGGATCACCAGGAGATAGCTACATGTCTTTTGTAATCCAGACTGCTGGACAGTCAGTGGTGACTTTTATAGGCAGGGGCAGTAATGGATGGAAATAGTAATCAGGCTACACAAGAATGATACTCTAACCTAGTTTGCTAAAGGAGAGCCATGCATGCCATGCCCTTCAAAGTTGCAGAAAATAGAAACCCCCCTTAGTCAGATGTGAGTTGCAAAATCTCCAAGCCTTTCTGGATAACAAATACATGTGCACTCCTCCTGCAGTGTGTGGAACACATGTATACTTTGACCAAAATGTGGATCATTCCATCAAATGGGAAGCTGTTGAGAGTTCTGGCTAAATCAAATGTGGATCTCAGTATTATAAGCAGGCTAATGCATAATTCATGAGGCTTAATGAATATTCCAATTCATGACAGCCAACTGGCTCCATAGGTCACACCTCCCAGTCTCATATAAATAAAGAATGAGATACTGGAAAGCATACCAGCTGAACCAAAATGAGTGCCAAAAACATGCATATTAATGAGGCACTATAATAGATACTTGACTCTTTGGAAGTGCCTATATTGGTTTCCAGCTACAGAGGGAAAGAAAGTTCACAATGTACCTTTAAGCACAACATACTGTGCACCATAAAATACAGCTCTTTCTATGAAATATGGAATCAAATTATACTGATGTGATTTTAGATTCAGTCATTAACTCCATAGCATCCTCTGACACTTCCATCAACACTGGAGTGTTCTGGAAAAATCCCCACCCCCTGCTCCCATGCTCCCTTGCAACTCTCAACTTGGTAACTAGGGAGAGGAAGTCCTTCCACAGTGCTGTTCTTTTATGTGTTCTGTTTAGACCTTGGATCAGGATGAATGGTAGCTCAGATGAATGCATTTGTGCCATTTTTTTTGGCCGAGGCTATGTTTCCTCACTACCATGACATCTGAACAGAAGGAGAAAACATCTCCCTTTTGTAACCGGCTAATTTAATTTGTACCTTCTACCTAGGGGTAAATATGTTTGTCTGTCTGTCTGAGCTTTTTGCCCACTTTCTTTTCTCACGGGAAACCCTACTGGGTAGAAAGCAGGAAATTGCTTAGCGCTCTAACTTTATTTTAGAGTAATTTAATTTTAAACCTCCTCACACCCACCCTGAAGTGAAGCAACTGTTGGAACCCCCTCGGGATACCCTTAATGACTTCTGCATGTCTCCTGGGTCACAGATGTCAAAGGCTTGTTGTTTCTGAGGATAGATGGTTTAACAGAGACTGCTTTGGGCTGTGTTACCCACAGAAGATGTGCATTTGTTCTAAAATAATGAAGAAAGAAATCATGCCCCTTTTACAATAACCCATAGCCTTTCAAATCCATAGTACAAATCATTGATCCTTGTTTTCAGTTGATCTTGGGCATCATGTCTGGCTTGATGTTGCACATTAATGTGGAGATGTGGCAAAGATTTAAACCAAACAATGAACAGACATACCTTTTCCTAAGTAACATAGCAGTTAACACCCAGTTGGAAAGTTGAAAACATCTAGGTCTTTGATATAGACATTGATGTTCTGTCTTAAAGTATACCAGATATCAGAACAAGCTTCAAATCAAAATTACCATGAGTAGAAAATCAGCCTACATATTAATAATAGGTTAAGGAGAAAATAAATCCTCAATCACATAAAATAACCTTATCAAAATCACTTTTTCCTTAATTATGTCAAAGATTTTTAATGCAGCTTAAGAAAAACTATGGTTCTCTTTATGTTTTTTTGAGTACACATTCTAATTACATTTCATGGTATCTATAGCTCTATGATCCATTTAATATAGAAATAATTTTGTCATAAATAATATGACATTAGGTTTTGATATTGCATGATGGACACATTTGTTGTTTCAAAGTGAAAAGTTACTTTATGCAAAGTTATTTTATTACTTCACATTCAATGTAAAACATGATTTGGAAATTACTAGCTTTTAACAAGGAGTTCTTTGGTCATGACTGGACAAATCTTATTTTCATTTTCTACTATAATTTTAGATTTCTGTGTATCTAATTTAGTGAGACTATGGTTTATAATAATGTTAATGATAAAATTGTATTACTTGAGCTTAAATTCTAAATTATATGGAGTAAGTTCATGAAATACATTTTATTGGATCAATCTTTATATTTCATTAGATTCAAGCCATTCGAGTATCTTCATATAATGCTGCATATTACAAAAGATTGGGAGCTATGTGTTTTCTCTGAAGTGTTACTGGAAAGAATATTGAAGTTTTCTGAAAGAATATTACAGTTGGGTATAAGATTGTCTTATTTCTCTTTTTTTCGTGATCCCCTCCCTTCAACTCCCGTTCATCTCTTTTTTACAAGAGCTTTTTAAAAAATTTTCCTACTATTGTCTGGGGAAAAGAGAAGAATCAAGATATATTATGTACAGGTACAAATTTCTTATGATGAATGTGATCATTATGTATATAAAAATGTACCAATAAAATTTAACTGAAAAAATTTTAGTTGTTTTAATTATTCTCAATTTTACATCTCAGTTCATGTTTCTTTTATTTTTTAAATATTTCAGATAAGCTATCCAGTTTTATAATTATCACTGGATAGCCTTATTCCTTAGGCATTATTTTTGATAAAGGAGGAAAATATAATTAATCTGATTAAGTTAAGGAGAAATTTAAGCATACAAATTGTCTGCACCAGAAGAAATCAGCCTTTACTGTAATAATGCAGAACATTTAATTTAATTCAAAATTTCAAATTAGGGCTAACCATCAGTAACCCATTACGACTCTAAGCCTGGTGTTTGTGGAACAGTTCTGAGGAAATCAGTATTTTAGTCTTTGTGTGCTGAATATTCTCTCTCTCTCTCTCTCTTATACACACACACACACACACACACACACACACACACACACTTTTTAAAATGTACTTAATATAGGGCCTACAGGGCTATAGGGTCTCACTATGTAGATGAGTTTCATAGTGATTCTCCTGTTTTCAGCCTCCCAAACACTGGGATTACAGGCATGCACCACCAGGCCCAGGCTCAGTTGCTGTCTTAGCAGGCTCTGAAAGCCAGTCCCCACGCTTGCCTAAGCAGGTGCTTTAGTCAGCTGAGCGGGCTGGCTGGCCCTTGCTCTCTTGATTTATCTATTTTGTTTTAGAACTTTGAAAAAATGTTCAAACCCATGGACAGCTTCTGAGTCATACAAGAGCGGACCACAGGCTGCTGGTTAACTGGGTTCTCAAGTGCTGACCAGAGTGGCAAAACACTGCTTTGTAATCACACACCATTATACAGAAGGTTGTTCTGGGCTCAAACATTCTCTTTTGGTCTATTTTGTACTGTGCATGGTTTATGCAAGATATTTGATTTGTAAGATTTAATGTAGGTATTCTAACTGGCAGACTTAAACACCCAACGTTCAGCACTGTCGTGGTTACCTTCCTCTCATGTGATGACAAAATACCCGACATCCCAAATTAAGGAAGGGGAGATTTATTTGGCTCACAGTTAGAGGAGGTTACATTCCACACTATGTTGGATGCAAGGTAGAGAAGGAGGTGGTAAAGGGCAATGGTTCATGGAGATGAAAACAACAGAAGGAGGAAGAGCCAAAAGGGACGCGCAGGGGCTGGAACAGCTGGCCAGCCTCTCTGCCGCCCTTATATTGCATTGAGCTATCTGCTCCAGGGCAGGTGTACCACTCACACCCATGATGCCAGCATCAGATCGTGAACCAATCACCAACTCTAGAAGCTGCCCCAATGGCTGCATAAGGCCTTGGGTGTGACGAAAAGGCACTCCCCGCAACAAACACTTATGTGCAACTATCAGATTTCTAACATGCATCTTACTGTACATGATCATTAACTGAAAACAGAATGTTATGGGGAGGGGCACAGGTTTGCATAAAATTTCCCCATGGCTTTATCCACCCCATGTCGTCACACGGTGAAAAGTACCTATGGAGACCAGTTGAGAAATTCACTTTGCTTCACCATACAATGCTATATGCATGTACTGCATACCCCAAAGTATGCACTAGAGTTCAAACACTTGAATTCTAAACACAAGATTTTAAAGAGTATAGAATATTTGGGGCTGGGGAAATAGCTCTGTAGAATAAGCTCTTGCCTGGCAAGCACAAGGTCCTGAGTTCAAGCCCCAGTTCCATGAAAAAAAAAAAAAAAAGATATTTTAAATAATTGTATCTGCCCGTGTTCACAGTACGTGGCATTGGGCTTCCTCCTGTGGGGCTGGTGTGCACACAGAATGCAGCTCCGTTCCTTTCCGTCCTTCTTTTCCTCACCTCCCTTCCTTTTATCTCCTTCCCACTTGAGAAAGACCTATCTCTCTTCTTCCTATTACCTATCTTTTGTTCTGCTCTTTATTTGTGATTTGAGTTTCTCTTGTAGGGGGAAATCATGTGACATTGGAGCTTGCGTCTGATTTAGTTGGCGTAACAGTATTGATTAAATACTGTTTTTAATCTTCAAACTGAGGGGCCAGAGAGATGGCTGGGCAGTCTAAAGTGCCTCCTTAGGCAAGTTTAGGCAACCGTGGGACCGTGGTTCCATCCCTGGCACTACATGCCTCACCAGCCCCGCCCCACATCCAGGGCAGGCTGAGCTGGCCACAATACACAATCTTCAAACTGATATGAGATATACTATCATGCTATCCCTGGCTTGTCCAAAGCAGTAGGCCTGAAAAGTCAAGTCCCCTTGCTCTAAGAACAACTTTATTTAAATAAAAACATTTTGGCAAAGCGACATTTATTTTCAAAAAGTCAAAATACACAATTCAGCTCACCTTTCCTGCCACTATTGTCAACGCGGTGTACATTTAATGACAGAGCTTTGGGGCGCGTTTCCTGGACACCGGCGGCCTTTAGATCCGTCCTGTACTAGCTTACTCTGGCAGGTTCTGCACTTAGGCTGCTCCCAAGGTCCTCTATGCTAGGGCATGGGGGTGGGCTGCTTACAGGACAAGTCTGAATGTGAAACAGAGGTTCCCAGAGTGACGAGGGGAAGAGCATTTTGCCTTTAGGCGGGTTGTTATTTTAAATGCAGTGCTAAGGATATTATTTCATTTTACAGCAACACTGAAGCTCTAACATTTTGTCTTAAAACAAAAGAGCATGGTGGTCTGACAGCCACAGGGTTGAATCCTAGTAACAGTGGCAGTTGGAAGGCTACTCCGACCCTGCCTGAGGGAGTGAAGGGTGCGAGAGGATGACTCTAATGGGGAGGCTTTACCTTAGAAATATTATAACATCCATTTAGCAGCAGCAAAGAGCCGTAAGGATGGATATTTAGTTAGTGGCTTCCCTGGGACACTTGTTTTTCTCAACAAGGTGATTTTGCGCCTACTGTACATACGCAAGGGACAGTTTATGGCCACAGAGATACTAAAATGAAAAGATGGCCCATGCTTCACATATCTTAGAATCTTATTTTATTGGCTGTTTTAAAAACACCTCTTCAAAGTATATTCCTATAGTTACAAAGTGGCCCAAGATCCTAAAATGTGTGTGTGTATAATATATTTCAAGCAAGCAATAGAATTTACAGTTTGTACCTGCAATCATAGGTGAACTTGGTTGTCTCCTCTCCTAACTGGAATCAGAGCTGTGCAATCTGCTTAACGATGTGAAACATTTTCTGTGCAAGCCAGGCTCAGAATTTCATGATCCAAAAGATTTTTAAAGACACATTTGTTTTCCTATTCTGCTATCTACTCACGGTGCTGTGGTGAATTATTCTTTAAAGGCAGGCACTAGTATGCACAATTCAAAAGACCATTCCCATGTGTACCATGAGCCATATGAAGAAGAAGAACAGAATTTTGAGTTCATGGTTGACCACACTCTTAGGCTGTAGCCATATCAGCCAAGAAATTCAACTTGGAATCATTCTCTCTATAAACTTTTATGTCTGAATAATCTCACTCCAAATTGTCTTTTCATGACTTAGACAAGATTTCTGATGCATTTTTTTAGGTCGTCTCAATTGTTATTTTATGGGCAGAAGTGAGACAATAGTGTGAAATTCACACAGTCTTGAAAGGTAGTCCTTTTTGCATGGCCAGCAAGAATCTATTGGTAATGATGATTAAGACATTAAATAAAAATCTTGGGCTGGAGATAGAGCTCAGCAGCACAGTCCTGCCCTGACAAGCAGAAGGCCCTGAGTTTGATTTCTGAGACAAACAAATAAATAAATAAACTAACTTCATTATCCATTGTAAACTTTTAATAGAAAAAGGTATGTTTAGCCACAAATGGTTTTTGAAATGATGCTTGTGAGTCCAGCATAAATTGTATAGAAAGGCAATGATCCTTGTGACTGGGATGTAAGCTCTCAGAAGGAAGGACAGATTGCCCACATATTTCTGTAAATTCAATACCTGTCATGGTATTCACTGAAGATGTTTTGACTAAAGAAAAAGCCTTAGATGGATAGTTGAATTTTAAGTTTCCCAGAGTGAAATCTGGATTTGCTTCTGAAGAAGAATACATTTTCTGGAGTTACCTTTCAAAACTGTAGTCATACATTTAGATAAAATAAGTGAAAAGAAATAAACTGAAGCAAAGCAGGAAATCTCAGATTCCTTTCTTTTAAAATATTTTTTTCAGAAAGCTTAAACTGAGAATCATAATCTCACTTTTAATATCATCTACTGTCATTAATCTTTTTCACTGCAGCTTTTAGTACTTATCATATATTATGTTAAATTATTACGATTACTATGGTTATGTAGACAAGGTCTTACTAGGTAATTCAGGCTTATTTTGAATTCAATTTTCAGCCTGGGATGACCTCAAACTGGAAGCGATCCTTCTGCTTTGGCCTCCCAGTTGCTGGTACTACAGATACGTACCACCGTGTCACCTATTGTGCCACCATGTCACCTACTGTGTCACACTCTGTGTACACCTGGGACAATTGAGTGTCCTGTTCTCTCCACTGTCGGATGCTTTGGGCTAGAACTTAAGTTCCTAGCTGATGATTGGCTAAATCAATTTGACTCTGCTGATTTCTGACAACTGTCCTCTTCATAAACTAATTGAAAAGCTTCCTGAGGCATTTCAGTCCACTCTGACATCTACATGAACCAAAATTGGCTTGAAAGTTTGTCTTTGTAATGATTTACACAAAAAAGCCACATACATTTAGCATTCAGTGAGTAGAAAAGTTTCAAACGACAAGGCAAATGTTATCACATGATACCCTCTATTATCTTGTCATCCCTCTGTCCCGAACCTTTCCTCAAACCTTATTCCTCCATCTCTTCTTTATTGATATCCTCCACCCACACCTGTGGAGATTCTTAGCTACTAAACAGAGTGGTATCCTATTCCTCCTCCTTCTTTACACAGTAGGACTCATCAGTGCCTTTTCTCAGGAAGGCACAGATATGTTTCTTAGAAAAAAAAAATTTGGTGTCAGGTGTCACAGACCTTATAGTCTCAGGATTATGCATATAATCTTTAGGTCTTACTTGGATTTCTTATCTACAAATTTTTTTTTGGTGATTTGCAGAGAGCTTCTCAACAGTATCTCAAGTAGACATAGCACTTGAGTTCAGAAATATTTTGTGGGGACTACAAAATGAGATGAAGGTAATCCTGAACTACATAATAAAACCCTGTCTCAAAAAGACCAAAAAAATTTTCAGTAATTTTTTAAATTTGCTGTCATATAACTTAGTAGCAGAACAAATATTACAGCCTAGGTTTTTAATTTCACATGTATAACATTCTCTTACATCAAGCTAAACACTTTTAGCTGGACACATAACTAAATATACTCAACCAAAACACATTTACAGAAATATGACTGTTGTAATTGGTGACAAATATTTAATTTATTCCTACTCTAACTTCTTTCAGTGTAAATAATAGATACTTCACTATATCAGTATTCCAGTCTGTACACATGGTACAAAGGAAACCAATGAATTTACAATCATTTTCAGATTTATTTTCAGTGAAACCTAGTAGCAGAATAGTTTAGATATGGTCAGTCTAATCACATTTCTACAGTATGCAGAGATTGATAGATTTTTAGATATTGGTACATGTACGCTTACAGCTATTGACAAAGCTTAACTCTCTTCAGGAACATTCCAGCTATTATTGGCATTCTGTTTTATCCGTTGACACTCAACATGATGTACTGTGGAAGACTTTAAGACTTCCAGTGTTTGACTAAGCTTCCCAGTCATTAATGTTTAATCACTTACAATTCTGGAATCATCGTGCTTTCATTTTTTATGTGGCTTGTTTATCTATGTAAAGTAAATCAACAGTGCCTTTCTGATAGTCTCCGGGTACATTTATAATCAGTCGCATTTGGTGATCAGTGATGAATATGGATACAACTGCTATTTGGAATTAGTTTATCATTCTATACAGATTCTGAATTCAATTTTCCTTTCACAACAATTAGAAGAGTAAATACCAGCCAAACTTTCAAAAGCTATGAACACATCAAGAAAGGCAAAGATAATATTATCATTTTTTTAAAGTGTGCTATTTAAGACATTGTATGATTGCATCCAGAATTTCTCTGCCGTAAGGAAGAAAAATGGTTATATTAAAGATTGGTTTTGATATAAGGGAATTTTCACCACTCAGAGTGAAAACCTGGTGAAGTCCATCCACAAGGACAAGAGTAACTCACTTCCAGAAATGGTCACGTCATGGAAACAAGGAGATCTGGGATCTTAGCTCTGTGTGTACTTCCGCCACAAATGTGTGCTATTGTAACACTTTGCCAGGGCACTGGTGGGAGGCAAAACGGACCTTGCCAAGGTGGAAGGAAAATGGCGCAGAAAGAGCCCAATTCAAGTGAGGCATGGGGACAGTGGACACATCCGTAGGTTTTTAACAAGCTTCAGACATTTGTATCTAATTTTTTGCTTACATTTGGACTTCAACAGAAATGCTGAAGCGTTATTGCAAGACCTCTTTGCATATTGAAAAGTTGCAATGATGGATGAAAGTGCACATATTACTTAAGAAAAATTTATTAAAGTCTCCAAAATATTTTCAGAAATTGGCTTCAGGAGCAGCTAAGAAACAATTGGAAACTATTCATATAACAAATAAAAATGTCAGTTTCGTTTTACAGCTCTACAAATGGAAAAATACAGTTCTATTACTTCCTTTCATGAAACTGGCCCGAACTGTAAGCAAACAAGCCACATCCAGGTTGATAGATATTTAGCTCCACTTTATTGCCATCTATGGCCCCCATCCTGGCAGATATTCTGTTTCCCTTCAACTGTCTCTGTCAGAAAGAAAGGGATGCTTTATGCAGCTTGTTAAAAATATCAAGTTCATAATCACTTTCTTTTCTGTACCCTAGCATTGAAATATGTAGCCATCTTTTATTGGCATGAAATTTGTGGTCTCAAGATGGAAGGAAGATGGAGCAAGAGCCAGAGCTTCAGAAAATTGGGTTCCTTGTAATGTTTAAGAGAATATGCCAAAGATGGAAGCTGAAGAGAAGGCCAGAACTGGCTGCCTATACAGACACACACAGATGGTCACCTGCTGTCCTCACTGGATTGGCCAGGCATGTACTTCTATCCCTAGACGTATCCATCCATCTATCCATGCATCCATGCATCCATGCATCCATGCATCCATGCATCCATGCATCCATGCATCCATCCATCCATCCATCCATCCATCCATCCATCCATCCATGTCATCTGTGGTTTTAATGCGTAGAGTTTCCTGGATGTCATAGCTGCCAGAGATCAACATAAGGCCCATACTATAGGCTAATTCTCTACATTTGAAGGCTGGCTCTCCAGAGACTTTGTAGGAGACAGTGCTTCATCTTATGCACCTGCCGCTTTGCCCTGGACATGACTCACGTCTGTGCACGAGCCCTGCCGTGGGTCAGAAATGAATGTCACTTCTTTGTTTGCTCCCTCTGCACAAGCACAGCATCTTACATCTGTGGTATCAGCACTCTTGAGAGGACAAGGGTCACTGAGGAACAGGTGTAAGTGGGACCCACAGTCATCAATGGGCCTCATTTTATAATCTATACCAGGTATGTGTAGAAATGGAGAGTCAATGTGTATTCCGTCATTGAATTTGTGAAAAATGGCATTGATTATTTGAAATAGTGGAAAACGTCCATATTATAAATAAAACATTGAAAGAATTCCCATCAAATATATTTTGGTTGGATACTGGTGAGGTTGGGAGGATATGCCTTTATTGTGAAGGAACTCTAGTTTAGCAAGATTCCTCCATTTGTGAGAATAATTTTCTAAGGGAATAATTATGTACAGCCAATTTTTAATATCCTGCTAATTACTCATCAATATTGAAAACAAATGATTCTTTTGCTTATTCATTTGTTTATCCACTACACTGAGCATGGGATTTCACGACTGATTTAATTCTTATTTATTTTATTACTAGATAAAGTAAAGCCATGTTTGCTAGCTGATCATTTATGTCTTACTTTATTCGGATTTTGTTGCATATGATTTGTTCACTTTTTTCCCCACTGAAATGGTAAGCATTTCTGTTATTGATTTGAAGGTGATCTCAGTGTAACTACTAAGGATATTAACTTTTGTTGAATTATTGGAGACGCTATAACCTTTATATTTTAATAGTGCACAGAACACATGGTTAACTAAACCACAATGCTTTGGTGCTGTGTTCAGCACATCAATCAGGCAGCAACTGTCAGAGGTTGCATTTTACACAGGTTGGAATTATACATTTAACCCTCGTATTCCACAGTTTTATTTTTATGTTATTTTTATTAGATGTGTAACTCACTAGCATGAAAATAGGAATTCAAGAAATTTTGCTACTATAAAAATAACCTCTATTTTAAAGTTTAAAGGACTTGGAAAGTGATTCTGCTTCTAAAATCTTCATGAAAGGATAGCTACGTCTGTGTGGAGTGACTCTAGTAGCTTAGGACATCGCATGTGTTTGCTGTTTATGCTGATTGCTGTTCGGTCCTGCTTTTGATAGTGGTAGCTGTGTGGTGCCATCAACCCACGACTTACTTAATCTTGACCTTTTTGTCCTGAGGGCAGGACCAGCCTACTGTGTCATGTCAGGACAATCTGTTGATAGTGAAAAAGTTCTTGCAAAACCTCAAAGTAATACACAATAAATTTTTATTTTCCTCAAAATCATTTTGTTCTTGAGGGCTGGCGAGATAGATCAAAGGACTATGTGCCTGCCTAGGGAAACTCAGAGACTGGGGTTTGATTCTTGGCATGACATGTGCACTGGGCCTACCCCCAAGGCATGCTGAGCTGGAGACGGAGTTCAAACGTGGTGACGTGGTGGCACACACCTGTAATCCTAGCGCTAGAAGGCTTGAAAACAGGAGGGTCACCAAGAGTCTGAGCTGTGTCGTTTTTGGAGAGTTTAGATGGATGACTGGCTCCTCATTTCCATGGTGCTGTGGAGGCAGCCAGGGCTGGAGAACGTTTATTTATTTATTTATTTATTTATTTATTTATTTATTTATTTTGCAGTACTGGAAATTGAACTCAGGACCCTGTGCTTGCCAGGGAAGCGAATATTCCACTGAGCTATCTCCTCAGCCCTTGTGGTTTGTTTTAAAATAGCCAGGTGAGATCTGTCTATCTATCTATCTATCTACCTATCTATCTATCTATCTATCTATCTATCTATCTATCTATCTATCTATCTATCTATTTCTGTCTATCTATCTATCTATCTATTATCTACTTATCTATCACCTATGTATCTGTGTGTCTGTCATGTATCTATAGTTTTTACTTCTTGTGATGGTTTTAGGGAGACCTCTCTTCTTCTAATGACAGTTAGCTTCTAGAAGACGGGGAGTGAAAGCTTCTAGGATAGCCAACACACCATCCAAGACAGGAGCACTTCTCTGCTGCTATCATTTGTGCAATAAGAGAGCCACAGAGCCAGCCCAGAGGACTATGCTTAGACTGCTGGTGGGCAAGTGGCAGCGTTCAATGCTGCAGGGTACACGGGGTGGGACATACTGTGCCAATCATGTTTAGAAAACATTTTATCTTATGTAAGACTAATTTTTGCTCCAAATTCATGCGAGGCTGGCTGTGTGTGTGTGTGTGTGTGTGTGTGTGTGTGTTTTAGGGAAGCTCAGCGCAGAAATGCTCATTCTTTCTCACTCTCTACCTTTGGCAGGTGCACTTTAATCAAACCTCACCTGAAGGTGGTCACCATCATCGTTCACCTTAACTGAAGATATATTCTTTTCACTTGTCCTAGTAGGCTCACTCCTGAGACATTCTTTCCAGTTCTCCACATGTATTCTCTCACATGCAGAATGAAATTCATTCAACAAGGCTAAGGGAGAAGTTGGCATTTATCACCCTCATTCTTACACACTTCTCTAGATATTCTGTCCGGGTTACCCTGAAATTGCCCAAATCGAATTCTATCTCGAGGTATATTTTCTTCTAGAATGTCTTTCTTCTCTGCTCTTCTTGCATATTGCCCTCTCATTTCAGCTCAAGGATGAAATTTGTCGGAATTATTATTTATGCATTTCATGTATTTGGCACAGGGTCTCACTATGCAGCTTGGAATCGTAGTGATCCTGCTCATTTTTTTTCAGCCTCCCCAGCGCTGGCATCACAGGTGTGTGCCCAGTCTCGGGGGCCGGCTCAGGGATCTGGGGAGCAATGACAGTTGGTGCTGGGGATTGAACCTCCATCTCTGCATTTGCCTAGGCAGGTTTTTGGGAGAGTTTTAAAAGGAATTTACTACTGTATTTTGCTTCATTTTTCACAAAACTTTTTTGTTACTTAATAATGCTCCACCCAGGCGTGGTGGTGCACGCCTGTAATCTCAGCGCTCGGGAGGCTGAGGCAGGAGGATTGGTGTGAGTTTGAGGCCAGCCTGGGCTACAAAAGTGAGCTCAAGGCCAGCCTGAACTGCATAGCAAGACCCTGTCTCAAAAAAAGCCAAAAAATGCTTAAATAATAAGTAATTGATGACACATACTGCTTTACTTCTCTGTCTGATATTTACTCAGTTCACCCTAGCTACTGAAATATTTATTGGATTAATATATCTGTAAGTATTTATGAAATGATGAGGCTAAGTTTGCATGGAAGCTTATGTTTTCCTAATCTTGAGTTTGCTGTCTTGCCAACGAGATTGTAACAGTTGAGGAGTAAGCAAGAACTATAAACATCCTCCAGGTACACTTAGCTTGGTTTCCTGAAATTCAGCCAATTATATGCAACAAAATAATAAATTATATAATAAAATATATCACTTAAAATAAGACTAAATGCAGTCATCATATTAAAATAATCAATAATTCACAAATATCTACTGGATACGACCACTAAGATCACTTTCAGCAAATAAGTCTTTCATTCTCCATGTCTGTAAATTCTTCCCTAGTGCAGAGTACAAACTGTGCAGCTAACAGCAGACATTATTGATCACATAACTACAGTCCACCTGTTGCTTCTGTTTGAAAGCAGCCCCTCCTCTCCCTTTCAGAGGGCGAAGTTATGTTAGTCAACTAATTTCCCAGCAGCGAACTGCAATCCAATACTTGACACTGGGCTTCTGAGGCTACTCAGATCCTTACTTGAACTAACTGCTTATCACTGGCTTTTTCAGCTCATTGGATCGAAATTGATTTTCTGGATATTTAGGAAATGGAAACACGGCTGAGCTCAGTGACAGTTTACCATTTATCTTTATGCATGCTTGTGGGATGTTGTAGCTAAAAACATTGAAGAGACGGGCATGGTGGCGCACGCCTGTAATCCCAGCACTCGGCAGGCTGAGGCAGGAGGATCGGTATGAGTTCGAGACCAGCCTGGGCTACAAAAGTGAGCTCAAGGCCAGCCTAAACTGCATAACAAGACCCTGTCTCAAAATGACAAAAAACAAAACAAAAACAAAAACAAAAAACATTGAAGGGATCACCCCTCAGCTTCACTTTACATACACACACACATAGAGCAATTCTATTTTGGTCACATAAGAAATGCCATGACTATTCTATTCTATGAATTTCATTTGTGTGAAGCTCTCTGATTGCCTTTATTATTCACTTGCTAAATATCATCTTGTGTTAAATATATTTCTGATGTATCATTTTCACTAGTTTGTTCTTTAAAGGTAGAAACAATAGTGTATGCTTCTTAATTGGTAACCCCTATGCCCCAGAACACTGCGTATGACAGTGTCCTACATGTATTTTGTAGTAAATTATTAAAATGAATCATGTACCCTCATTGATCTGCTATAACTGCTACTAATATGTTATTATCAGCACTATCAAATATTTATTTAAGTTATTTCTTCAGGATTGCACCAGATATCTTTAATGAATTTTTGTTTTTCATATGAATCTGACAATGTTGTACCCCTGGATCATGTTATCATTGAAGAAACTGTGTCTCAAAGAGACCAGTGATGATCTCAGCCTGCTCCTCTTTGTCAAGCTCTGCCTCAAATGCAGAAGGCTCGTTGGCCTCATGGAGCTAAACACTTAGGCTGGCTTCCCAGGCACCTGAACCCCATGTCTCACACGTGGGGAGAGACAGAGAGACGAGAACTGTGACACTGTGTATTTATTCATGGTGATCACGGACTCTTTCCCTTTTCCCAGTCTTTCATGTGAAACAGAAATGTATTCTTTTTTTCTAAGAAGAAATAACAGGTCAAGATACAAATCATAGTATGAGGATGAACTTTCATAAAAGCTGATTTGAAGAGCCAGTATTTTTTTCCAGACCCTGGGTGATCAAATAGTAAGAAGCTGGTTTATGTTAGGCAGATTAATACTGTTTTACTGTCATTTTAATTAGAGTTGTAGTATTTTGGCTTTTTCATGGCACAGTCAAACGTAAAACAAGTCACTTTCTTGGTATCAGTATGCATTTAAAATGTTCCTTTTATTATCGAATGCAGTGAAATCTCTTTGCATCTTTCCAACAGTATTTTTTCCTACCCCAGGGGAAAATCACTTTGAAGAATGTAGCAAATTATTTTGTATACTACATCCAAGCCTGCTGAACCAGAAGAATAGGGACACACTGCTTGTGGGCTCAGCCGGATCAATAGCTCAGCGCTGGGATTTGCTTGTCTGCTGGATATTGAATGAAAAGCACTAAGCTGTCAGGTTGTGCTGTGGATATTGAAGGCACCTATAGAGCCAGGAGACATTTTTCATAAGACAGAAAATAACTTACCTGTAAAAATGTTGGGATATATGAGCACGTAACATATAAAGACTATGAAGGTGCCAAGTAGCAAAATTTCCTTTACAGCCCCATTACTCAAGAGAAAACAGCAGGCATGCTTGCGCAGACACAGACACATGCATTGCACGTGCATGCGCATGTGTGTGTTCACACACAAACACACACACACACACACACACACACACACACACTGATGCATACACACCTCCCTATGTATATATGATAAAGTACTCCCCAGATATGCTCAAGTCCATTTTCCTATCAATTTGAATAAAACGTGCCTTTGGCTTCCTTTTTTCTATTTGCCAGCAAGCTTTATCCAGCAAGATATGTGGTTCCGGATCCAGTTTTCTGCATCTCTTTCTCGTCTACGGCATCACCACTGCAGGCTCTCTGGTCACATAGCATGCGTACAGCATGAAAGGTCATCATACTAGAGTTCTCAGAAGGGATCTTTCTTCTCTACTCTTCTGACCCTCCAAGGTTTTCTTCTGGAAACATTGAAACAAGTCCCATTATCATAGCAGCAGGACAGACAAACAGACCTAACTCATAGAGGCAGGAACGCTTCTCAAGAAGCTATCAGTTGCAGTTTGTGCTTAGCTTGCCGTCTCTGTGGTTCTGAACACGGAAGATTTTCCAAAATGGTATTTAGAAACTACTCCAAGAGAAAGGGTGATTCAAATCAGTTAAAAATGGAAAAATAAAAACTACCCTGCTGAAAAGTAGGCACAGATGGCCGTAGTTATGGTTCTTTTCTTCTCTCACAATGATCAGAGTAGAAGCTTGTGACCCAGACTGACAGGACAGACAGAAGCCCTCAGCATCTCTTCAGGGGCAGCTGCGGTTGCCAGGATCCAGCAGCACTGTCCTGGCATGGGGTCTAGCTACCCCCTGCAAGAGAAGGAAAGCTGTCACTGAAATTCTGTGTCCCTTGAACGTGGTCCTTGCCTTCAGGCTTTCCCCTGACCCTAGCTTCCGTCTCAGCAGCAGAGCAGTGACTTTACCAACAGACATAATAAAAATGTAGCCAGGTGATCGGTAAGTGAACTCTTTCCACGGCAGGGAGAGGGGAATTTCTGATTGGATTTGACAAATGACTGTACATGAGGCTCAGGACAGTAGTCTCACCACCTACCAAGGAGGTGAGAGGGAGTTTTTTTTCTTCTTTTCTGGATTCTGTTTAAGTAGTGATTAGTGTAAAAAATAACCACCTGAGAAAGCATTGAGAGGTGCACACCCATAAATCTCTCTATTCAAAATGTCAAGTAAGAACACACCTGTGTGGCCTTCCTGCAGTTAACCAAAGGTTAAAGGAGCACAGATTCTGGGAAGGACACTGAGAGATGGAGGGAGAGGAAGAGAAGGAAAGAGAGGAAAAATAATTAAGATGTGTCATGTGCGGGTGTCCGGAGCCTCACGCACAGCTTATATTTCTTGGCGGTCCAACATTTTTCTTTTCCCACCAATAAAACTCTTAAATAAGTGGACTGTCAAACACTGTTTTGCTCATGGCAAGGGAACGTTGATCTAGGTAATGGCTATTTGTGAGGGTTTCTCCTCACAGCTACAATTGAATTCGACTTCTGCATACTCATTTTAAATGATGTAATCTATCTTGATAAGAACAGCAGATAGGTACAAAGAGACAAAGCAGAAGTGAAATGGAAATAAAAAATTGGGAACAATTTCTAGGCAAGAGGAAGGACAGTGAATAACACAAAACGTTCTTTTACTAAAACAGTCATTTCCATGTGGTAGCAAATGCTGTGGAGAACAAAAGCAAGGGGTAGTGATGCAGACCCAAAGAGGCTCAGCTTTTGCCTCTGGTGTGTACTCTGACCCTAGGCACATCAGGAAATTCACCTAAATATCTTATCTTAAAAATTGCATTAGGAAGATTAATGTATAAATTTCTTTGAAGACTAACGGAAATAATAACCAAGGATAATCTGTCCTGATTTCAACTAAGTTTGTTCTCCATGTCCTATTTTTTTTTTTTTTTTTTTTTTTTTTTTTTTTTTTTTTTTTTTTTTTTTTTTTTTTTTTTTTTTTTTTTTTTTTTTTTTTTTTTTTTTATGGTACTGGGAATTGAACTCAGGATCCTGCGCTTACCAGGCCAGTGCTTATTCTGCTGAGCTATCTCCCTGGCCCCCGTATGTCCTATTTTGAAATATTATCTCAAACACTCTAGCTAGCTATCTCATTCAATTATTCTTCAGTGTAATCTAAAGATACATGCTACAAGAATGGGAGTGCAGACTGGTGCAACCACTGTGGAAATCAGTGTGGAGATTCCTGGCAAAGCTAGGGTGGGAGGTCTCCTTCAATATAGCTGTTCTTCCCCAGGTTATTTTTCCAAAAGAACTGAAATCATCATGCCACAGTGATATATGTGCACCCATGTTGATAGCAGTGCAGTTTGTCATAGCTAAATCTTAGAAACGACCCAAATACCCATCATCTGAGGGAAGGATAAAAAAGATGTGATACTTTTATACAATAGCGCATCCTCAGAGTATCCTACCTATAAAGATAAATTTGAGGGCTTTACAGCTAAATGGATTCAACTAGAGATCATACTCATAAGTAAAGTAAATGAGACCTGCATGTGTAAACATTATTCTGCCTCTTTAGTAGAAGAACCAGAAAGAGCAAATAAAATCTGAAAGGTACAATAGATAATGGAAAAGAAAGAGGAACTATTCAAAGGCAAGGAGCAACTGGGCCAGGGAAGGGAGAGAAGAAAGAAGGAAGGGAAAAAGAAATGTGTATACGCAGCATAGCTTGGATGCTCATACTGCTGATTTCTGCTGATCTCCTGAAAGGAACAGTTAATGCTTCAGTGTTATCTTCTCTCTTTTTAAATTTTTTATAACTTTTTAGACCAATTTTGCACGTTAATATTTAGTAATCTGAACAATTATTTTGAAGGCAAAAATATGCAATATAACAACCATTGCTGAGTTTGTATTATTTTGTTTAGTGAAATTCTGTGTGATTTTTAATGCTTTTATTTTACCATTACTATTCTCTTTTTAAAAAAGGAAAAGGATACTTGCCACCAAGATAAATAAACAGGATAGTATGTTGAGCATAATCAATTCTTAAATAATTTTTTAAATATAATTTTTATAAGCAGAATAGATTTATTAGGGAAAAGAAAGCTTCTGTCCAAGAGAGGAGCAAGACAGAGTCCTGAGTGGGTGATCCCCTTTAAATATAATTTTAATATTATGTGTTCTATTTGATACATCCTTCAAACTTAAAGGAGTGTGTGATGAATGCCAAATCTGAGGGCATACAATTCCAGGCCTTAGCAACCAGGAACTTATGCATTTATAAATGAAATAATTTATTTTATTATTTTATTTTAGGGAAGGGTCTACAGGGTGTTCAGGGTCTCACTGCTAGATGGAACTCGTAGTGATCTGCCTGTGTATAGCCTCCCAAGAGCTGGGATTATAGGCGCAAGTCACCATGCCCAGTCTCCATTGCCCTCTCAGCGCACCCCGGGGACAGGGGCATAAATGAAATTTAAAGTCTGGTTAAAGGCAGCTAAGCAAAGGCACGTGAGCCAACAGCTACTTCAGCCGTATTTGTTGACTAAGCATAGAGACCACTGGTTTACTGTGGAGTGAGATCAAGATCGTAAGGAAAGACCAACTCATCAATTCTGCATAGCGTTGTTTTCATAAGTGGACTTCTGAGTGCTGGGCTCCGATTTGATTTAATTCAGCGAATATTCTATAAAGTCAAGCCTTCTTGTCATGTTTCAGACTGCGAGAAAAAATCCCATAAATAATAAAATATTTTAAATGGATGGTCTTGCAAATATCTACCTCAGACCATAGCGTAAAGTGCTGGAAATACTATTGTTGCAAATACAATTTATTCTTTTTGTTTTATAGATAGCACAGTGATTTTTTGATGTAAAACTATACAGAACAGCCACTAACATCCTAATGATTGCAGAAGTTGCCTGTTTGATTTATAAGTACAAAATGTTTTCATAAAACTGCTGATGTTAGTGTAGGTTTTGGGTTAGGCATATTATATTTGATTGCAAAAATTTCTATCTTACTTTACTGAAACAAAAACTTATTTCTCAGTAGGGTAAAATATGGGAAAGCATTTTTATGCTTACCACTTCAACTCTCTTTAATCAAACTTCTGTTATAGTTTAAGACAACTGGGACAGTGTGGAAATATCTATTCAACATTGACAAAGCATTTTATTTATTTATTTATTTATTTATTTATTTAATGTAGCTGGTACAGGGTCTTACTATGCAGCTTAGAATGGTCATGATCCTCTGTTTTCAGCCTCTCCACTGGGATTGCAGGCATGCACCACTGCTCCTGGTCTTGGTGGCCGACACAGCATGTGGTGCTGGGGATGGAACCCTGGTCCATGTACTTGCCTAATTAGATGCTTAGTCCCATGAGCTGTCTCATGGGCCCCCAAAAAACACATTTTACGTTTGCAAAACATCTTTTTAAGACAGCTAACATAAATTTGTAGTTTAGTTTTAAAGTGGCAATTAGGAATGTTTATTTAGGTCAAGTGACATTTAAAATCAGTAAAGGAGATCTGGAAACCTTTGAAGTTTTTTATGGCATAGCATGGCTAACTTCTTATTCTTTTCAGCCAAATTGGCAATTTATCAGAAAGGAGCTAAATTCCATGTATAAATATGACAGGAGCGTGCATGGATGAGAGGTGAAGTGGTGTGTCAGCTTATCATCTGTCTATGGTACTACCCAGGACTCTTCCTCTCTATATTATAGAAATCAGTGCAGACCTTCTGATTCAGGGAAGCCATTTCATTCAGGGAAGAGCTGGATTTGGTGTCCTCTAAGCCAGAGTCTGACTTGGTCAGGCCTCCAGCTCTCTCTGGCTTTTGCTTTCCCTCACTGTACCCTGTCCCACGGGGAGGGCCCTCCTTCCCTTCTGTGCAGGGAGAAATCCTCCCTGTGGACAAGGAACATGCTTGCAGTGATTCCAGGCATTCAGCATTCCCACTTAATACAATGGCAACAGAGCTCCTGTCTCTTAGCACCCATGGCCCAGCCTGCTGAGCTCTTCCTCTTACTCTTCTTTCCCAGTCCTAGCTGAGCCAGCTTTGGTCAGAAGCAGCCAAGCCAAAGCCATCAATTGCGTGCGATGAATGTGAGTGTCTCTGTGCTTCTAGCATGGTGCTCATGAGTTATTTTCTTTGTTCTCTGGCTCAGATGAGGAACTCCAGTGGAGAGAGGCTGAGTGTCAACAGTAAACATAGCAGACCAAAATCAGAGCAGGTACCCAAACTGCATGTTTGGAAAATATCCAAACAATATGAGATTTGATAGAAAAAAAATGCTGTATTTTTAACCAAAGAAACACATTACAGTAAAATCCATATGGACATTAATCTCCCTCAAAATACCCCTCCTTGCTTCAGCTGCATGCATTCTTGACCCTGGAAATGGCTCCAGCAGTCCATTGTTTCAAATGTGTTGACTTGTGCTATCTCAGTCCCCTCAGGGCCCTGAACTCAGGCTAGCATTCCTACTTCATGGTCTCTTTTGACTTGGGGGAAGAGCCAGAGGTCACCATGTGCCAGGCCCATGGAATACGGTGGCTAAGCACAAAGTGTAATAATTTTGTTACCCAGCCAGTCCATCTAATGGCCTTGAGCAGCAACATTTACCTTATTTCTATCACTTTTCTAAAGACATTCATTAAGGTACAGGAATGATAGAATAAGCGTAAGAAACCAAAGGCTATAGTTTGAGAGGGATTCATGCCCATGTATCTTCTACCGGAATAAATTTCAAAACTTTACCCATGTGCCCTGTGTCTCTATTGTGCTTTGTTAGTATCGCCTAGGCTTAGATGGTGACATGGCGGCAAACATGACCTGTATGGCTTGAACAATGCTGCTCTGTGGATTTCCCCGGTGCAGGGTCCCTGTACGCATATTTCAGCCTCCTCCTCAGCCCCATCCCAAGGCAGTGAAGTGAATCTGTTTCCACCCTACCTTCCGAGGCACGGAGAGAGCAGGATTTCGCTGAGACAGATCTGGCTGGCTTCCCAGGTCCTTTTCTTGAGCTCTTTATTGAAATGCCACAAAAAGCTGGGGGAAAACTTTGAGGTGAAAAGAAATAATATTCTCTGGGTTGCTCCAGTAACATTCATGCTCTGCCACTAAGCATCCCTTGGTGCGACTGTCCACCAGTAAGAATGCTTGTTTGTCAGTTCCAATGTGACGTTTCTTATGTTTTTATACAAGGCTTCTTAGATTATGGACCTTAGATCATAATCATTGTCAGTGTACTCTTCTTGGAAAACAAAGGCAAACATGGGCATCTGTGGCTCAAGTTCTGAATTGTTCCTTTTACTCTGAAAAGTGAGTGCCTGCTACGGTGTGAACCTTCTTTCCTCAGACTCCTTTCCAGGTGTATTCTGAGAAACAAGGCCCTTGAAGCCCTGAGAGACTTTCTTTTTTGCCGAGAGGGAGGCACAGCATCTATTCTGGTTCTTTGGCTGCTTGGTGGCCTTTGCTTTCTCTAGAATGTGCCTGGGTATGGCACATTTTTTCTCAGAGAACTATTAACCCTTTAATTTTGTTTTTAAAGGTTACAAGACCCATTAGGTGAGAGCTATGAGGGTTTTCTCTAAGTCCTCACTGTAAGACTACCAAGGGTGCTTGGTTTCCCTCACGGGAACTCACATGTATCTTACCGCCTAGGATGCTTAGCCCAAGATACATTTTATTTCATTTGATTTCATTTTAAAGATAACAAAAATTAAAAAGTGATACTGAATTTCAAAACAAGATGATAAGAAATCAGCAGTGATGGTTATATTGGGTATTGTTATCTTCAAAGTAGCTGTTCAGATTAACAGATACAAGCATGCAAAACTGGTAAAAAAAAAAAAAAAAAGTAAGCATTGTTTGATCTGCTTTTTCATTCTATGCTAAAAATCCAGTTTTTAAAAATAAAGATACTCTTGGAGAGTAACGTGTCAGTTAGTAGGTAGCAATTTCTAGCTTGCTGTGTTTCTAAATAGCCACCTTTAAGTGGGAAAATTTCCTGAAACTAGTCTGTGTAGACCAAGTAGACCTGAAAAAGGGAAGCCAATAATAGGCAACCTCATATATAATATAACCTCTTTTGTATAAAACAGATAGCTAATTTGGACAAAATCTTTTCTGTGGTTATTTAATTATTCAGATAATTACCTTCATTTGCCAATGGAAGTACAGCTACCCAAGTGCAGAAAAGGTGGGAAAATAGCCAGCGCTTCTGATTTTGTCTTATTACCTCAGAACATTGGTTTCTTCAGTTTTCTGTTGTTCTCTCTACATTTTTCTTCCAAGCTAATTTATTTTTACGGCCCCAAATTGTACTTCTGTGTGAATAAATTCTAAAGTATGGCTAACTTCATTTCTGTCCTTTCTGACATCAATTTTCACCCTTCTTGGCATCTACAGAGCATTTCCATCTAAATGACACTCGCAGTCTCCAACACCACAGGCCTAAAATCCAGCTGGTAATCACAGCCATAGTTATTTGTGACACCTGACCTTCTTAGCCTCCCTGCTCCCTCGGTGAAGCCAGTACAACCATTTCTTTCCAGATCACAAATTCTTTCTCTTCCATTCTTCTAAACAAACTTCTTCAACGTGCTATTCCCACTTACAGATTCAAGCCATCTTCCTTTGTCTGTTGAATGTGGGCTTTAAGCTTCACCACTCTATGGAAAGCAGCTCTTATTACTGATGACCAAGCTATTATTAATTTCAGTGCTTAAATCCCGCTTCTCATTTTACCTCAACCACTATCAGCATGTTCTTATCCACTTTATCCCCTCAGAATGTCATGGGATCTTTCTATCTGGTCTGGTCTTGTCGTTGTCTCTGGTACCTGACTGTCTCATGTTTCCAGGTTCAATAGCCCCCGGACTTTAAAAAAATATTGATATATTCTACTGCAAAATTCAATGATCCTATCCAAAAAAATGGGCATCTGAGAGGAAGAAATACTTCTCAGATGAAGAAATACAAATGATAAATAAATACATGAAAAAACGCCCAACATCTTTGGTCACTTGAGAAATTCAAAGTAAAAGAACCCTGATGAGCATGTAACCAATCTCGAGGGGTTGTGGAGGGAAAGGAGCCTTTCTCCTCTATAGTTGGGAGTGCAGACGGGTACAGCCACTGTGGAAATCAATGTGAGATTCCTGAGAAAGCTAGAACTGGAGGTCCCATTTCACCCAGCTGTTTGTCTTCTAAATATTTCTCCACAAGAGTTAAAAACATACCACAGCGATATATATATATATATATATATATATATATATATATATATATATATATATTCACGTTCATAGCAGTGCAATTTGTCATAGCTAAATCTTGGAAAAAACACAAATGTCCATCAGCTGAGGATGAAATAAAAAAATATGATGTTTTTATACAATGGAGTACTACTCAGAAATAAAGACAAACTCAAGGCTTTTTTTAAAAATAGGTAAATGGATGCAGCTGGAGACCATACTCATAAGTGAAATGAAGGAGACCTACATGTGTATACATCACATTGTCTCTCTAGTATAAAAACTTGAAAGACTATATAAAATCTAAAAGATACCCTAGATACTGTGAAAGGAAAAGAAATTGCTAAAAAGGAGGAACAGTTGGGATGTGGGAAAGGAGAAAAGAAAGAATGAAGTGAGAAAGAAGAAGAAGAAGAAGAAGAAGAAGAAGAAGAAGAAGAAGAAGAAGAAGAAGAAGAAGAAGAAGAAGAAGAAGAAGAAGAAGAAGAAGAAGAAGAAGAAAAAAATATATATGTATATTATACAACATAGCTAAGATACTTGCGCTACTAATTTCTATTGGCTTATTGAAATGAACAGTTGATGTGTAATATTTATTTTTGACAAATTTTGAATATTTATATCTGGCAATCTCAACAACTTTGAGGACAACAGTATGTAATGTAATAACCATTGCTGAATTCATGTCATTTTTTGAAATTTTGTATCATTTCTAATGTTTTTAAAAATATTTGTCTTTAAAATAAAAAATAAAAATAAAATTCTGTATGCAATAGACCCTTAGATGATAGTAAGTTCACTGCTTCTTAATTCTGGGAGATAAAAAAAATACTCCTGGTGTTCAGTGTTTACATAGCTCTTCCAGACAAGCCGGTGAGTGCTCCTTGCCTAGTCCTGCGTCTCTCCTTGAAGATTCTGTCTCTTTACTTGGATGCTAATGAACACCTCAAGCTCTGTACATCCGAGTTGCCCTTCTGAGCTTTCCTCCATAATGCCATGCTGTGAAGTCTTTTCCATGTTTCTGCATCCATTTTTGTAAGTGCTCAATCATCATCAGCTCTTCTCTTTTCTCTCATACCCAAATCTCATTCCCAAATCACTCTATGTGCACACACAGAGTCAGCTACATATTTTATGGGGCCTTGTCCAAAATTAAAAATGAAAAAGACCATTTATCTTTAATCAATGTTAAGAATTTGGCATATTACTCAGCTATAAAAAATGAGAACTTCGAAGCCTTCATATATAAGTGGATGTATCTTGAATATATACTCATATGTGAAATAAACCAGACCTACATGTGTAAATATCATATGGTCTCCCTAGTGTAAGAACTCAAAAGAAGAAATAAAAATGGAAAGGCATAACACAGCTGAATGGAAGTCAAAAACTTAAGGGCGAAACAATGAAGAGACAGCAAGCAAAAAAGATAGGAAAAGTGGCAGGGGCAAAACCATACACTTGTATGCACAATATGAAGTAGATAATGGTCCTACAAATCTCCAACAGGTTTTTGACACTGAGGATAGCAATATGTAAGATTAAAACCATGTTTGGAATGCCTGTCATTCTGGTCTTTTAGATGGGTACTGCTTCTAATGTAATTTCAATTGTTGCTGTATTCTCACTTAAGTAAATGTTTGTTAAAATAAAAACAGAAACAAAAAGGGTAGTAAAAGAGAATAAGAGACAAAGAAAAATGCCATGGGATTGACCTGCTGCAATTTTGCATATGGTTAGATTTCTAAATTTCTGTGTAAAAATGTGCAACTGTTTTTTTTTTTTATCACATTATATAGGGATTTATTAGAATATTGATGATTGGTGGAAAATACTGGTTCCATGTTAAGTCTAAGAAGTTTGATATTCAGAAAGACAGCCGTGTTAAGCTCAAGTACTTATGTTATAGAGTAATAGTATCACTAAGCTACTCTTCTGGAGAGTGAACAACTTCAGTTTACAGATCAAAAATTAGAGAAAAAGAAGGGCTACCAGGATAGCCAATATATTGGCCCTAGCCCTTCAAAGTCAGTGAGGAGTCAGAACATAAGTGTATCAGTGCTGTAACATCCTATAACTTAGTGGTTTCCTAAATTTTCTGTTCAAGGATATTATGGGGCTACAGAGGAAAGGGATTGATGATATAGAGTGTGTCTAAGGAGAGTCACCTAGAGAACAAACTGGTCAAACAATGACCATGACTCATGCAGATGGCTGACACTGACAAAAGTTCTACAAAACGCTGTACATGGTTTCAAGGTAAATCCTGAGGGGATTTGACTGACCTCGCCAGACACAAAAGTTACATGTTTTGTTATAGAGGTCTTGCTTTAACCTGGTGTTATGCTTTGTGTCTAGGTGTCCCCCCAGCAACAAAAGCCTCATGCAATCATGGGGCAGGGATTTCTAGAGTTTGAGTCTTGACCCATGATCCACTGGAATGATGTGTTTTAGTACTGATGGGATTATGGGTCTGAGTACTGCTGGGATTACGGGTGTTGCCTGAAGAGCATAGACTGAGGCAGAGAGCCTGGATGTAATATAAATAGAGACAGAGAAATAGACTCTTTCTGTTGCTCTCTGCTGCCCTGGTTGGTCAGTTGCCTCTGTTGTGATTGTTGCTGTTCTGTTGCCATGAACTGGATGCTCTCTGCCCTGTTTCACTCACCTGTGAGCCAGCCAAATATGGACTGAAACCTCCAGGAACTGTGAGCTAAATAAACCTTTCCTTCCTTCATTTTGAGTGTTGGGTATTTGTCCCACCAATGAGAGAAAAGTAACTAAGACACTTGGCCTTAACCATCCAGCAGAAAGGTTTAACCATGAGGCATAAAAAGTAAAGCCATATTAGTATGCTAAGCTGTAAAAGGCTCAAATCAACAGCTTCTAACATTGCCAATTCTGCTGATAACCCACCACTACTATGGAATGTTAGACTATACATACAACTACTTTCTCTTAACTCAGTGAGAAATATTTGTACCAATAGTGTTTAGAAAAGTTATTGTGTCTATATCTCGTACTCTGAACAACTACTATGGAGACAACAATATGTATTGTATTAATTATTGTGGCTGTCCCACTAATATGATTTGAAATTTTCTCATTGTTATTTCTTACTAAAAATAATAAAATTTAAAAAAGAAAAAAAAAAAAAAAGAAAGAGTTTAAAGACCAGAATTACACAGCATGGCACCAGGGGGAGCATCATATACAGTGGTTTAGGACTTTCTCTGATGAAGACTTGTACCACAGCCTTGACTTTTATTTTTTCTGAGAATGTTATAAGATGAAAAGTTTTTGAAAGAAATGCACCTAATTTACTGAGATCACTTTCCTGTTGTGGGGACTAATATGTGGTCATCCTCAGCTTACAGGAGAAGTTTGTTTTTAGTTCATAATTTGAAAGGATTCAGTTGATGGTCACAGGGCTTCACTGTAGGAACATCATGGTGGAAGCATGAGGTGGAACAGATCTGTTCAGTTCCCATTGGGCAGAAAGAGGAGGAGAAGGTGAAAGAGAAGAAGGGGTGGAAGCCCACCCATGGTACCCTAGGTGATACCTTCATGACCCAAGCAGACATACACAGTATGTGCTTTGCTAATTTCTCCAGTGGCTTCTGAGCCAATCAAACTGACACAATCTAGGATAAATGACACCTTGACCTAATGTCACCGTTTACCGACACAGTTCTCTGCGGTCCATTAGTTGTGGATCGGGATCATGCAGCTATCTTGGTTCTGTGGGTCATTGCTGCAGTCCCTACCTGGCTTCAAGAAGGAATAATGAACTGTGTTCCATTAGCCCACTAGGACAAGCTACACGTTCAGAATCTGAGAGTTGGGTTTCTACTGAGCATAAATTGCTTTCGTACTATGCTAATCAAAAAATTCCAAGTTGAAAAAAAACCAGTCCAAGTTGTACCTCATTAAGTCAGGGACAATCTATCCATCTCATCTACTCTCTTCCTGTGAGATCAAAAGTCACTATCAGCATTTAAACTATTAAAATGGTTCCTTTCAGGTATTCCCATTCTCCTTTTGGCCATCTAAATGTATTCTCAACTGAGAAGCCTAAGCCACTTACCAAAGGGTAGATGAGACCCTGTTTCTCCACGTAAGACCTCCTGACTGCCTCATTTCACCCAAGGTAAAGCCTTCCTTTCTTTGAACCCTAACTTGGTACTATCATGTCATACTGAGATGACGACGCCCTGCAGTCCTCGTCACCCATTGTTTCTTGATTTTGCTAGCCTTGCATATGTTAACAGCACAAATTTTATACTCACTTTTCTTCACATCATAACACAAAATCCTGATGCTGTTTCAAGAGAGAATTTCACTGGGTTAAAAAAAAAATGTTGTGCAACTTACTTTTGCCCTCCAAAAACAATTCCATTTTCCTTTTATTTCCTCCCAAAAGCCACACCCATGTTAGCAAGCCAGTCTCGACTGTTCCCTGTTCACCCATAATCTGACAGGTCTCACTACCTCTGCCCTCACACGTGCATGTGCACACCCACATACACACCCCCCCACACACACACACCTCGTATCTTTTCCCCAAGCTCTTCTCTAACTAACCCATGTCTCACAGATTCTCTCCACATTCTAAAATTGGCTGAATTTAGATTGTTGTATTATCCATTTCAACACAACCATCTCTCTGGCACTGGTCAGATTCTTCCCTCAACCATGTCTCTGCAGTGTATGTATCTTTCTTACTTGCATGTCCACTGCAGTCTGAATCCAGAAAAAGTGCTCAACTTTTATTTCTCGACTCCCTGTAGAGATGATCTTGGGTTGTTAATAGTTACTAACTATTTCAAAGAAACCATATGAGTCATCAAAAAATATTAAGTAGTAACCCAAAGCTGATAGTTTCAGAATGGTGAGAGAGGACATCAGAGGTAGATAGAAAGAAGACAGCTCTCATGTATGGGATGTTTGTCAAACACTCTCCTCAGGGTTTTCCATAGACTGGCTCTTTGAATCCTCATGGAACCCTCTGCCTTAGACATTGCTCATGTTCCCATTTCTGTGGAGAGTAGCCTGAGGAACCAGAGGGCTTCAGCGAGGCACAAAGCCAGGCAGTGGGAGTCTAGGTTTCTGATAAAGGGAGTCTGCACACTGAACCCATCCACTGAGCTGCCCTGCCTCAGGGTCTGCGTTTGTTTACTTTAAAAATTTAAGGGCCTGGTTCATGATCATAATCTCAATAAAAATTTCTCCACATGCTTGAGAAATGCAAATTAAATGTTCCCCTTTATGCTATGTCACAGAACCGCAGAGGCTTTGTTTCTGTGAGATATCAGATAGAGAAATAGCTGAACGTTCGCCCATTTTCTCAGCTATTTCCTCTGTGCAAACAGCCCTTGGCAGCCTGTGGGGCCACATGGTGGGTGCACAGTGCTGTCACCGCTGGGACAAGAATTTCAAGGATCTGCCAATCTTACAAATGAGTTTCAGAAAGACTTGCTTTCAATAGTTGAGTTTAAAAACATTCTAAATTACATTTATTACAGTTTGTTGAAAGCTTTTCTCTGGCCTATCTTTCTCAGTTGCAGCTTAATTTTTCACTGTCTCATTTTAATTTCTGTCTTTTTTTTCCCCTACATTTCGTCCTCCCGTTCATTATTCTTTGTCTCCTCTGCGTTTCTGGCTTTTCTTCCTGCAGCTGGGCTTTGGTTAGCAGGGTGGACGCAGCTGCCCACGCGTTTGCACATTCTTCATTGATATGATTTTCTTGAGGTAAAACATCATTTAAGAAGTATTGCGCAACAATCAAATCTTGCTGTCTTCTTCAAATTTTGTGTCTGAAAGTCTGCCAATAAGACCCTTTTGCAGTTGTTTGTATTGGTGCAGATCATTTCCTGTTATGCATTATTTTATTTGTTCTGTGCTTGTTTGCCTTTTATGTTAATGTTTTGTTATCTTTCTAATTTCCTGTTTCTGTCTAATCTTCAACAGTGACTTAGTTCAACTGCTTTCTGTCTCTCTCCCTTTCCTTCTTTTCTATTCTACTCTTTTCTTTTCTTTTCTATTCTATTCTATTCTATTCTTTTCTTCTCTCTCTCTGTCTCTCTCCTCTCTCCTCTCTCTCTCTTTTCCTTTCAGCACATGGCTATTCATGGACTACTTTCCACTTCAAGCTGTGACTGCTTGCAAAACTACATCTTATTTCTATTTGTTGCTCCATGATTTTACATGATGCAAAGGAAATTTAGAGCTAAGAATAGGATTTTTGCTTAACATTTGAAAAGTCTAGGTTATCCACCTTCCCGTTTTTGAAGCATGGGAAGTTTGGGTTGGTATCATTATAAAGAGCATAAAATTGAGCCCATGAAATAAGGTTTGTGTGGTTAAAAACCTCATAGCATCTAGTCTTAAATGATCTCTAAAGTTCTTGTTGGCATTAGTCTACAGTTGCAGTGTCCAATGCTTGAGCTCACATGGAGCGTTGGTGACGGTACCTGACCCATCCTCATGCATTGCCTGGTGACTTCCGGTCACTCCCTCCCCAATCTCTCTGTTCCCTTCTCCCTTGCAAATGATCATTTGCTTGTTTCTTCTTTCCTACATTTATTTTGCTTTTTAATTCATTTATCCTTGGGAGCTGTCATATACGAGAAACCATATATTTCATGGAGGTGACTTTTGGCGTTCCAACGGTGACTCCACACTTCTTTTCAGAGCAGCACATCCGCTGACTTTTTTAATAGAAAATTAGACATTTAAACATCAGGCTCTTGTTCATTAATGGCAAAGCACTGTTTTATTTGCCTGGTTTATTATCAGACAAGCAAGAGCGTAACCGGATACCTGAGTCAAGGGGTTCTGTTCAACATTTAGGGAGGAGGAAAGGGACAGACAGGGTGTGGTGGTTTGTAAGAGCAGTTAGAATGGGGCCAGCCTCGGAGGCGCTGGGTGTTGGAGACGCCTGCCAGCTGGTGCTCAGCGAGCTCAGGGCCGAGCTGTTAGGGCGCCGTGCTTGCGGCAGAGAAGCGGGTCACACTTGGAGAATTTGAGGTAATGCGAAAGGATTTCATTGTTTTAATATTTTAAAAAGTAATTATGTGTCACTTCCCGATCAGAGCAGGCTCACTGTTGATTTATCATCCTTCCAAGGCCGTTGTCCCTCACAGTGTACATAGTGTGGATTCGAGTCCTATAGAGGTGGTAGGATGGAATGAGGTTTTTTTTTTCACAGTGAAAAATCTGTTAGATATTTATTAATTTAGCTGTTCAATTCCATAGAAATTGAAGGCTCTTATTATCTATAAAATACTATTTTAAAAACTATTTGAAATGCATCAAGTTCTATTAGTTGAATATTCACCTTATACATTATTAACTATAATTACCGAAATTGCTTAATTACTTCAGTTTTCAATCTTCTTCCTTATTGGTAAAAAAAAGACAGATTAGACTAGATGTGTCATAAGTCCCTTCAAGTTCTAATATCCTTTAAATCTATATTAATGAAAACAAGAAGTCTTCTTTATCTGATGTTTAGGAAAGAAGATTGAACACTAATAATGTTATCGTTGAGAATGTATAGTAAGATACATAGTCTGACAAACTTCAGGGCCTGTCAGCCGCCCCTGATGACTACTTAGTCATTTCTTTCCACGGCTTTCCAAAACTGTTTTAAGTGACTTTAGATCACCTCGCTAAAGCATTGTTTCTCCTTTAATTTTCACAGAAAGGCAAATAACGACTGTATGAAATAATCTGCTTTGTCTGCGCGTCCTCAGCTTCCAATTTCATCCTGAGGCATTGTCCAAGCCTTTCTGTAACGCATGCAGTGACATCTAATTCTTCTCTCTCCCTCATGCGAAGGACATACTTTTCGAAGTTTATTTCAACTAAGAATAAGTTGAACTTGTCAAAGTTCATTGTTGAAGTGTTGGCAGTTATAGAACCATGGTAGACTATACTGTCTTTCACCCAAATAGGATTAAGCAATCAGTCACAGTGACTAACTTATATAGAAATCATCCTACCCTTCACACAAAAGGTAGAAAGAAGAGAAAGTAATTTGGTTTGAAAATTCAAAAATTGTTCTGCAATTAATTGAATGCACACACTGTAACTCTGTTAGCTTTTGCAATTTCCATAGGTATGTGGAGAACCACAGATAGACTGTTTAGGCTGTGTGCTTTTAGTTATAGTCCCTAACTGTCACATTTGGTGAATGCTTTTATGTGAAGATAAGGCAAGTTCATTCACACCAAATTAAGTATATTCTTTGGAAGCTGAAGGCCAATAATAATATTTCTGACCTAGTTGTATCCATGATAAGGTTGTAGATATTTGGGGCCAAACACAGAAGAGAAAACAGCTGTGCAACAGTGAACATCTGATCTATGGTTGAGGGTCAAGATATTTTCATTGAGTGTGAGTATACACTTTGTTAGTTTTGGGTTAACCACAGTATATGCTTACTGAAGACTACAAATACATAGAGAGTGAACCTAAAAAAAGTAGAACTGAAAGCTAGAAAAGAAGGTGTGACAGGAAAAGACTGAATCTTGTAAGAGACAAAGTCTATTCTAATGAAAACATAAATAAGAGAGTGTCTCCACTGATTCTGTCTCTTATACCAGGGCTACAGTCATTACAGTGGCAAGAGAAGTCGGCTTGGATTCCAAGAACACAATCAAGGACTTCCAGATCTGTATCCTTCCACGCTCCCCCTTTTTTAGCAACCATACCTATAACACTTGATACCCACCCTGTGTGCCGCTTTGAGTGTCCACTGGGATAGATTGTGAACCTTTGACCTAGCCAATGGGGAAAAAGATCAGCTGCTTTTCACACATTAGTAATAAACCAGCACGCTTGTTGCCTCACTTTGTGGGTGTTATGCTCCCTTCTGCAGACGTACACTTGCCTTGTTGAGATTTCCTGATGTCTGAGTGCTTCAGTTTGCACTAACACACTGAGACTGTCGTGTATCCCCAACAGTCTGATGATTCAACTAAAAAATACTGATTTGTTTTCCACTGACTCATTCATTTGACATTAAAGGAATGTTTTTCAGGCTCTACTAATTTCTAGAATATGTGCAAGCTTTTTGTAATATAAAAAATGTTTCTTTTTTTGTATTACAGGGCAGGGTCTACAGGGTGTTCAGGGTCTCACTACTAGATCGGACTCAGAGTTATCTGCCTGTTTGTAGCCTCCCAAGAACTGGGATTACAGACAGACGCCACCAGGCCCAGTCTCAATTACCATGTCAGTTCATCCTAGGGGTGGGGCTGGCATGGCAGGCCCCAGGAATTGAACTCACTGAGCTATTTGGCTGGAGCAAAGTTGAGAAGGATTTTTTGTTTGGCTGGCTCAGGCTGCCTTAAGGGTAGGTTGGGTAAATTTTGTGGAGCTGGGGATCGAACCCTGGTTCCCTGTGTCTGACTGCATTTGCCCAAACAGGAGCTTAAACAACTGAGCTATGCCACAGACCCCCAAAAATGAAGGAAAATTGATCTCAAGGAATTCAACTTGGGGGATAAATCAAAGGTATAAATAATTGTAATACAGCCAGTTTTACAAAACTAGAGAAAAAGATTATAAAATATAGTGATGGGAAATGTAACGAAAATGTATACAGGTTTTATACATGTCTGAAAACTGTGAGAAACTTACATTTAGTCTCCATTTTTGTAAAAGTCTGAGATATGTACTATGATTATTATTCACATTTTACAGTTGGGAACTGAAATACAGACAGGAGTTTGCATCCTATTGATCAGCACATTTCGTATCCCCTGAGAGGAATCTCTTCTCATGGATTATGGGTTGGCATTTCCCAGTGAGGAGAGATTAGTTCCTGAGTCAGTTACAAAAGATCTTTGTGCTGCACCTCTGATGGGCAACTCTGTTAAAATAAGCCCTACTGAAAGATATCCATAAAATCAGAACATCATGTGCCCAGCTCAGGAAGGCCACAGTGGACACAACTCTTAGAACTGTATGTCACATGGATGTCACCATTAGTCACTGATTTTTAAAGCTTGTTTCTTGACAACACTTCAACAGTGGATAGCTTTTCCTACTTTCTTACCTTAGCAGATTCCAGAGCACCTAAGAAAGCATCTGACCCACAAACAAGGCATCAGAAACCCAAAGAGGGAGAGACCCAGAATCCACATGGAATCCACGTTCTCATAGCAGAGTGCCCAAGGCATTGTGGGGTGGCTCCCCTGCTTCCAGAAGCTTTCTGACTTAAGAGTTGTCACAGAAAGCTGCCCAGCAAGTCACCAATGAAATGAAAAAGTAAATAGGTACTCATTATATGGGAATTCTGGTTTATTATGGATATGCTACTGAACAGATCTTGATTGTGGATACTTTAAAGAAAAATTTGATTTATTGTTCCTGACGCTAATGGATCAGCCAGGTAAATGACATCTTCTATAAACAATGGGATGCTCTGCAGCCATTGAAAATCATACCTTGCAATATTATTTATTGAAATATGGAAATGCTAGTAATATATTTAGTCATGTATAGAAAAATAAGCTATTAAAACATTTTGTTTACATAAAAATAGATATACTCCCATATATGTAATTGTACCATGTGTATAAGTATGCCTGTATTATTGTATATAACCACACTAGAAAATTTTTATTGATTTTGTTAATCATGGAACTCTTGATACTTTTTAAAAATTGCATTTAACATGTGTTGTGAAAATGAAATAAATGATTATTATATACATGAGTACTAGACACAGAATGAGAAATCAAGATGTAATAAAAAGCTTCACTCTTTCCTCATGAATTTATTTTCTATCATTACTCCAAGTTGAAGTAAACTGGTGTCTGTTCATTCACATCTGAGCTGCATTTTATCTCCAGCTATCTGTTTCTAGCCCCAAGGTCTTTATTTGCAGTTAGGGGTTTTCATTGTTTAAATTGGACTGCCATCATCTTCACATGTAAGTGACGGCCTTAGGAATCCCAATTAATGAGGACAGTATTTCCGTCCCGGCATGTATGTATTCTAGCATTAATGCAGATTAAAAGTCTGACTGTGTGTCAGTGCACAGTCTGAGACTGGGTTACAGCCACTGGTTTTGGCTCCTAGAGTGCTAAATATAAAATATAAATATATTTTTATATATAATATTTAAAAATTACTAGCTTTTTCAGATGAAGCTCCATCAGCGAGGATTCTCGTGAAGCTTGAAAAGTGATAGAATTTGCGTGGTAAGACTTAACTCTTGGACCATTATTTACTGGCTCCAGGAGAGCAGCCACCGTTGGTTATAAGTAGGCGTATATATTTCAGTTAACCATGGTTCCACCATCTCTTACTTTATTTTGGACCTTACCTTAACGTCTACATTTATAGGTAGCTTTCCTTTTTTAACCCTTTGCATATCTCTCAATTTTAACTATAAAGAGAAAGGTGAAGGAATAGATTCACGGATACCTTCTTCATCACATCAAGGACCATCGTACAAACGACAATGGTGCCCTAACTTCAGAGCTTATTTCCCTGTTAACTCTCTCAAAAAGTGAGAGGAGGTGAAGTAGGGTAGAACTGAAGACAGACGCTTGTCAAGAGAACATGTGAAACCACCAAGACTGGTCATTGAAGGATTGGAATTGAAAGATTTTTTTCGTCTGGTTTACAGCTTTACAAATACCTACACTGAATTATTTTATTTGTACCTGAACTGACAATATTTTTAAAATTTTTAAAATAATTGAATGTTTTTCCAGCTGCCTCTAGGGATAGAAAAAGAAAAATAATGAAACATGAAAAAGAAACTAGCTCTGAAAATTTAAAGCCAATCAAAATCAGAAATGCAGATAATTTGGGAACACACAGGGAGGCAACGAAGCTCTGGCCTGTCAGAACATGAGGCTTTAGCCAATGCGCAATTAAAAAATGAAACCTGGGAGAAGGCTGTGGGAGAATAGAAGCCTATTATAGCCCTCCGGAGAGTCAAGGTTCGCGCCGGCAGAACCATCTGTCAGGAGATTACAGAGAAGGAAATCTCTGCAAGCATTTTCCCCTGGGACCCTAGGAAGTGCCAGGAAAAGGGGTGTGGACCAGGAGGTCCCCCCATCATGGCATTAGGAGGGATGTCACTCCAGTCTTCCATAGTACTTACCACAGAGAGGAGACCCCCAAGCCACTGATACTCAGGAAAGAGGAAAAGAAGACCAGGGAAACTCTTCACTCCTCTAGACCACAGATGAGAGGCTGTGTGCATAAGTTTCTGAAAGCAAATCCCTCTGTAGGTAAGCTAAACTTACTGCCTTGAACTTTAGAATTTTATATCATTCAAAGACAAAAAGCCACTTGTGGAACTTTTCCTGGTAAGAGCACCAGAAAGAAACAAAAGTTAAGCTTATGTTGAATTGCAGAAGACACTGAGACTAAGACTAGTAAAGCAAAGTAGTGTCATTTCAAAAGGGTTTAGTCTGTTAAACTTGTGAAAATAGTCAAGACACAATTAAGATGATACAGTAATATGCTATTTTCACTTGTTTTTTCAAAGTAGATACTGGTTATAAAGTAACCCTGATAAAGTCATGAGTATTTGCATCTGGAGAGTTAAGCTCAGTCCATTCTGTGAAAAAATTAGGAATCATATCACCATGGAAGTTACAAGAATGAATAATAAAAACCACACATATCGGACACTTCTTTGAATTGTGTCAGGAAAAGACAGTGATTCAAATTGATTTTAACTCATACTATCTACTTATCTTGTCTAGTACGATGTGTGCATTATTTTACCAATAAAATTATTTTTCACTTCTCTGTGTTTTGATTTTAGTCATCAGGCTGAACAAATGTTCATTAGAAGGCAAAATAAAAATATCACAAAATCATTTTTGACATCCAGATGAATGTTACACATTCTTTTCTTTCATAATCGTTAAGACAATGATGATAGTACCAGTTATTGAAGTACAAGAAAACAAACATATAGAAGATTTGACTTACACTAGTTTAGTAATCTTTTTTCAAACTGTAATATGTATAAAAACTTAGTAATAGAAAATTAGGTCTGATGCATGCTTTCATTCAGTTTTAATTTTGCTTAACTTTAGTTGACAGCTAGAATTGTATACATTCATCACATACCAATCAATGCTTTGAGATATATACGCATATGGAATGGAGAAATTTAGCTAACAAATGCATCGATACATCGTGCTATTGTTAGCGAGCTGAGCAATAGGTTTACTGGACTTATTCCTCCTCCTAATTGTAATTATTGTTTATTTTTTGATTTTTTTTTTTTTTGCCTTTTTGAGACAGGGTCTTACTATGCAGTTCAGGCTGGCCTTGAGCTCACTTTTGTAGCCCAGGCTGGTCTCGAACTCGCATCGATCCTCCTGCCTCAGCCTCCCGAGTGCTGGGATTACAGGCGTGCGCCACCACGCCCGGCTATTTATTGTTTATTTTGATCAAAGTAGAGACACACTGTTTAACTGTGGTTACTTAGAGAAATGAGGATGAACATTCATTAAGATAAATTCTAAACAGGGACAAAAAATTATCTTGTCTGTTGGGAAAAGACATAAGACCAAAGAACACAGTGCAGGACTCTGAAGACTCACAAAGTTCCCTGAACATACTGGCATTGTTGCTATATCAGATTATTGTGTCTGTAATTAGACAGAAATTATTCTATGACTTTAAGTCAAGTTAGTCTATGAATTCAATTAGAGTGGACAATCACTTTTAATAGTCCAGGCTTTTGAATCTTATTTCTGTCCTCTCTTGCAAATGAACAGCTTTGCCTGAATTATCAGAATATTGTTTAAATTTTACTTTCTATTTCATTATTTCATGTATTCTTCTATTGCTTGTTCATTCAACCAGTGATGAGTAAATGGCGTCCACTTAAAGGAGGCACTGCTGGACAACACCTGAGCTCATGAAAGGACATGATTCAAGGTCCTGCTCTCAGCAGGCCTGCACTCCAGTGGACCACACCCAGCCTCCCTTTGTCTTCAAAGTAATCTAAAAGTCAAGTGTAAATCTTATTTCATCAATAAGGCTGACATTTATTTCATCATTATAACAGACTTTTCAGTATATTAATTTTATTTATACTTCTGTATTTTTGTTAAAGTTAATGGGACCTGAAATGAGGATTATTTCCTCTACTCTAGGGTTCTCATTACATCTGATTTCTTAAAGAAAAAGAAATGTACACACATATCCACATACACACACAGAGATTTATTTTTTAACACAGAAAAGGGGAAAAAATTACTCTGCGATGAAAGGCTACTTAGATTTGACTAAAGGTGTACAGACTTTGCTTTCTCTGTAGACAGTTTTTTTCTCTGTGTATATGAATATACAGAAATATTGTGCATTTCAAACTGAAAAACACATTGTTAGTCACTCCATCAGTTGTTCTTAAGACTGATCTGTGGCTATATTCATCTCTTATATTTTTAACAGTATTACAATGGTCGACCCTGGACGACAACAACAAAAAAAGATGTTCAAGTTTGTGAGTTACAGGCAGCCTGTCTGGGACCCTTGCTCTGATAAGCAGGACTGGGGATGCAGTTTCTATGTGCATATGTGAGAAACCCCTACCTTTATATCTTTCTTAATGGCTTTAGTTTTTATGCTTCATGGTTAAACTTTTCTGCTGGATGGTTAAGGCCAAGTTAAAGTAAGACCTATATAACAAAACATGTAATTTTTGCATCTGACAAGGTCAATGAAATTCCCTTAGAAATTGCCTTGAAATCATGTCCAGTATTTTGTAGAACTTTTGTCAGTGTCAGTCATCTGCATGAGTCACACTCATTGCTTGGGCAGTTTGTCCTCTGGGAAATCCTGAGAGAATGTTTTCTCTCTAGGTGACTCTCCTTAGGCACACTGCACATCATTCTCATCCTGTAAATGACTCCACATGATGAATTTTCTAATCCCTTTATTGTAGTTCTAGGACCTCATGTTATCCTTGGCTCATAGCAGATAATCTGTCAATATTGGCATGCAGTAGATAGAGTCAGACTACATACATTCTCTGTGTAGGCAACAGAGTAACTGTGCAGATCCTATTTAAGTCTTAGAAACAAACGTAAACAGCATCAGAAAAATAAGTGAGAGTTCAGCCTCCAGAGAAATTGAGTTTTTCAGACATTTTCAGGGAAAGATAGTCCCAGTGAGTAGCTTGTAAGCCTCTCTCACGAACCTCCCAAGCTGTCCATTTTAATAGTCTTCCTGGCAGGTTATATAAGAATGTAACTGTAAGGGAGCAATACAGTATTTCATTAAATTATAGTGAATGCAAGTTAACAATACATACAGAAAATGTGTATAATATTAGCTTTCAAAGCAAGTCAGTAGTGAAACTGAGAAATCTTGTTCAAGAGAATAGTCGTTACTAGATGCTGGAAGCTGAGAAATCAATTTTGTTCATGTATATAATTATATTTCAACTTCATTTTTGTTTTAATTGTTGTTTTCTTGCTGGCCTTCTTTACAAAATTGCTGAGATAAACACCTTACCTTTCTCTGAGTTAGGTAAAGTTCCATGCAATATTATTTTGTGGTTCATGTATACAGGGTAATACTTTATTATCACTATTACTAGTAATGAAAGCAAAACATGCACATGTTTAGTTTATGTTTTATTAGTCATAAATGTTGGCAACATAAAGGACATTAGCAGCACTTTAAACAGATTCCTTCATTTTACAGATGAGAGAACTGAATCATATAAAGGTTAACTTACTGGATTTTTTAATAGGAAAAAATTAACCAAAATTGTCATTCAGTTATGTTTTTGTTACATAAAGAGTGGTTATCAATGAGACACTCAAGGTCAGAGTTGATATCTAGCTTTATCTTCCTTTAAAAATGAATTTAATGACTTCATTAAAATCTAGTAATATAGAAAGGCAGCAGTACTATCACTTAGTTAACAGAGATACACTTATCATAATTTCAAACAAGGAATTCACCAAGTTACAAATTCTTTTCCTGGAAGAGAATGGCCTGTATTCAAAGAACATGAGGGAATGCCCTTGATGGAAATTCTGACAACTTATTTTAATATCTGGGTGAACATGGATGGCCTTGAGTATCTGCCTGATGTTCCAAAGGCCACCAACAGCCACAGAGCTAAGCAATCCCTTCTTTTAAAAGAAACAGGAAGCTGACAGTATCCTGGTGTATTGCTGGGCTTCCATGCTTCCAAAATTAATATGTCTTGCTGTCTTTAGGGTTGTTCATCCTTCTAGGTGTTCCCAAGGTTGAGAGCTGTCCTTTGGAGCAGAGGGAACTTCCACAGTGGCTTGAGACCCCAGGCAATTTGAGAGAAAGAGCACACACACACACACACACACACACACACACACACATACTCACACACACTCTCTCTTTGTCTCACACACACATACACACACACAGTGGGGCTTAGAGTCTACTATGGCAATAATTTTATTACCTTTAATAAAATACAAAAAATTTAAAAGAAACACTGCATGATTAGAATATAATTATGATGATACAAGGAGTCATAGGACTTAAATGTAATTTATTTTTCGGAACACAGGCTCAAGTGTCTGACTCAGCACTGAGGGAAAAACGAACCCCAGTTTCTGTCCTCCTTCCATGTCCCCCACTTTGTAGCATCTTGGTGATCATAGAGCTCTTGGAAATACTGGTTTGAACACCAATGATCACCTTTATTTCAGGCCTTTCAAAGAAGCTTCTTACATCTCTAAGGAGAGTATTTAGAGTGCATAGTTTTATAGCTGTGTCTAACTACAGAAAATATGCCAACCTGCAGCATCTTAGGATGCCAAAGCTCTATGAAGCACACGCAGGAAGCAGTGACTTCTGACATGTAATGATGCATTAGACATTGGGGGAAACATTTTTCCCCCCATCTTGTGTGACACCTTCGTTCAAGTATCATGAAAAAGAGTCCCAGTTTTGAATTTTATGACTATGGTGGCCCTCTGGACCGCCATGTTTATCCAGGAAAGATCACAGAACCCTGCTAAGTGGTTCAGGACTCAGATGACTTGGATCTCCATCCTTTTTGCTGCAGATACAGAGTTTATTTTAAACACATCTTTCTATGGATATTTGATATGTAAAACAAATGAAAGGCAGACTAACTGGATTCACTGGGGATAAAGTTGCAGAATTTTTTTCTTTGACCTCCTGACTTTTACAGGGTTGTATAATTTGTAAACCTGGAAGGCAGAAATAAGAAATTTACAGAAAGTCATTCCTAGTAAGTATTTATTGACCTATTGCTGAAACATTTTGGATTATTTATTTTGGTAACAAAGGATTATATAACCAGAGATGAGTTTATTTATTTATTTATTTATTTATTTATTATGAAACTATCTCTTTTTTCCGTTCTCCCCCTCCCCCTTCTTGCTCACAGTAAGGAACTTTTTTGTTCTAACAGGATTATAGCACCTCTATACTCATCAGGTTTCTGGATTTAAATTGTTGAAGATCCTAACTAAAGTGCTACTTTTCTTGTGGCTCCTTTAGAATATTTTAAAAGATAGATTACTACCAATCCATAGCCAAAAGGTGAATAACTTTTGTAAAAGATTGTTTTGGTTTTCTCTTCCTGTTGTGCAAAGCTGCCATTGTATTATAGTTCTGCAGATCAGAAATCTCACGTGGATTTCAATGGAGATGTAGCTCTAGGGAGGAGGTTGTTTCCTCACATTTTCTAGCTTTTCGAGAGGGTCTGTGCTCCTCGGCACCTGTGCTCCTCCTCAAGTTCAAAGCCAACAACTTAGCATGCCCTCACCCTGTTATCTAAATATCACTGTGGCTCTCATCGTAGGTATCTCTGCCTGCAGCCAGGAAAGCGTTTCCGCTTTCTTGCATGAGACAGCGGCATCCACCAGGATGAACCAGGACGATCCCCACCTCTCAGTGTCAACGAAGGGAACATCTGTGGATTCCTGAGATTACAAAGTGGTCATCTTTGGGGATTCCTTTTTCTGTACCCCAAATATTTTAAACCCGTTTCTCAAGCTGTCAATTCTTAAATATTATGATAATTTCATAAAAGCAGCAAATGATGAGTCTTTTTTCTTTCTCTGTGGGCTATACTCCAAAAGAATAGGAAAATGCATCTCATCTTTCAATGCATCTCATCCTACCTGTTGGGCAGGTAGGATCCCTTCCTCCACCAGAGGCATCTAAGTTCATGATAAGGGATGCCACATGCAGGTGGCCTGTGGCCTTGTGTGGCCAACATTTACTTCTCCCAGCACTGCTATTTGAAAACACAAGCAAAGCATGAAGCGCATCTATGCCCTAATACCTGAGGCGTGGGCCGTGGCTCTCTTCCAAGTGCCCCAAGAACAACCTTAGGCATGCTATCTGCAGCTTTGCCAGAGGTCAAGCAGATTCTGACCGAAGCTCCAGTGAACAAACACTGGTATTCACCTTAAGTCACATTGTCATCCTGAACAATCCGACTTTTGCAAAGATCTCACAGATGTAAGGACACTCCTAGCAGGCAGCATATTCTGAGAGCTTGTAGGTTACCTCTCAGAAGCCACACAAGACTCAGCTCTTTCTTGGAATGTGAAGAGGCCAACACCCCAAGGTCTAGTTAACCTTCCATAGCGTCTGAGTAGCTCATTTTCCTTAAAACTTGTCTATTCTGTGAGTCTTTCTTATTTAGTTAAGTGACATTAACATCAAACAAATGACAGGCTACCAACACAAACAAATGACAGAATCATTTGGAGATTCTTTTTTCTCCTCACCTCTACATTAGTTTCAGTAGCAACTGCTAGTAACTTACTTTTAAAATACTTTGAAAATAATCGGAATCCCTATTTCTTTAAGCCCCTCCTAGAGTGATGACAGCTCAAACCACATGCCCAACAGGTTCACAAGACCTCTTTTTATTTAGCATCTGGGATTTCAGAACAGGAGCATTTCATGTACATTAAAGTCCTGTGCATTTTATTCTGATATGTCACGTGCTGCTACTCTCGTTATTGTCTTGTGGTATTTATTTCTGTTGCACACAATAGTTGTGAGTTGTCACTAAACGCTAGGTTTCTTTGTCAAGCACGTGATGATGAATCAATGACAAGAAAATCAATTGCCTTTCACGCTTAAGTGTAGTGACAAAATTTTCACTCACTTTTTGACTCATCCAGCTACCTTCCACAACAACCTCAGTGTGACCAGGATCACACTGTGTCACTGGAGTGATTGTTGAGTCATGTGCATTAACATGATAGCCACTCATGTGCATCAGTTGCTGAAAACAGTGGAAGCAAATAAAAGCCCAGGAAACAAAACAGGACACCTGGATAACTGTAGCACACCTCAGGGTCAAGCCTGAGACTGGGATGAGCACATGGTGAAGCCTACTGCCTGACGAGTGAGCACATTTAGACAATGGCGTCCACAACCAGTTACAAGCACAGCAAACCATACCTCTGGCCCACTTCTTTATGTCTGTACCTCATTTGCTTGTGACTCTCCTGATGTAGCTGTGCACGTTTGACCATGAAAAAAAATAAAAAAAAAGAAAGAAAGAAAGAAAGAGAAACCACATGAGTGTGTCTGTGTCTGTCCTCCCCTGGCCTCTGCCCCTGGTGTCCTGCCAGATTTGGATGACATTAAACAAAGTCTTTAGGGCTCAGGAAGGGTAAGCAGGTGCACCGGCCACATCAGAGGCACACATGTAATAGCGCAGAGCACTGCTGCTCGGCCTGTTGGGTCTCACAAGCCAAAAGAGCCCAGAAGGAATAGCTGTGTCTTTTGAAGTGGCTGAGATACTTCCCTGATGTCACTTCTCCAAGTTGTAGATCAATGCCTGGAAGATGAATCAGGACATGTGAGGAGAGTCGCGAGGGGAAAGGTGGCGGCGAGGCTGCAGGGAGTGTGGTACCCAAGCCTGGAGGAAAGGTACAAGGAGAGAAGCGTGCAGGAAAAACAAAGGCCTGACTCATTGGAGGCCTAATTGACAATGGCACAGCTGTGACAACAATTTGCTGGCTGCCTGACCTATGCGATGAACGGGCCTCGGCTTTCCTTGCAAGCCTGCAGTTGCAGTGCCTGACAGGAAGCCACCCCTCGGGTTTCCACACGGCACGGCCTCGTAAATACCTAGACTCACAGATGACATTTTTAATGCTCTGCACTTGCTATGCTGCACGTATATTTATTGCAATTCACCATATCCATTAGTGAATCTATAATTGATAAATTTGTCACTGCTTCAAGAATATGGTCCACCCGGCTGCATCAATTTCACTTTACAAGCTATTAATGTTCTATAATGCAGCTTACAATATCATCCGGGTATATTTGATTAGAGAGGTGCCAGAGCCAGTCAGATTAAACGGAGAATAAGAGGACTCCAACTCTTAACTTATTTATCATCAAGATGAGCAGCTCGGGTGCGCGGTGTTACTGTAACAGGTGTATCTCTTTCACTTTCTTAAAGCGGCACTGAGATTACAATTTTAAGTAATCTACTTTGACTCTGCTTGAAACACAGCAGACTTACAATATTTTGTTGACGCTTGACATGTTTATTTTTTAGCGGATTCACGATCATATTCTAATATTTTCTGCATTTAATTAGCAGTTCTATTCAGGAGACGAAGATGACAGGTGAGTCCAGAAGATGGGACCACGTATGGCGTCCTGAAATAGGGTAAATAAAAATGTTAAAACATTAGTAAATAAAAAACAGATTTTCAATAGATGACTCAAGATGGCTCTGGATGCTGTAACACTTCGGGCTCAAAATAAACAAAGCCAGAGACACCTGTGCAATGGAATTCTGAAATCGTACAGGAATTAACAGTGCACATCATAACACCATTCTATTCTGTAAGTGGAACCTGGGAGGTCGCTGTGTTGTCCATGGTGCCCAGCAGCTTACTTAGATCAGGGTAACATGAATTATCTTAACATTTCTGGCCATTGTAAAATGGCTTATGTGGACCATTTTAAAAATCTCACTTTAACAATTATAAAGTATAGGGAAAAACCTGCTAGATGGCTAAAACGAAAATCAGTGTGTGAAGCGCTATGAAACCCATGAGTGAAAATTATTTTTCTAGGGGGATTCTCTGTAGTCTCCACAGAATAGCATGCATGTGAATCCTGGTGGAGCTACTTTCCAAGTATGTGCCAACAGGCAAAGCAATAATATTTTTAAAAAAATCTCATGTTCATATGAGGTTAATTGTTTATGTGTTTATTGGGAGTAATAAGACCTATTCTATGGGAGTATTCTTCATTGTATGTGAGATGTATGCATTATGTCCCAGGAAAAGCATGAGCCGTATAGACATGGTAGGCTAAGATGGCTCTATATGTGATGTTACAGAATGATTATCAAGAACTGTATGTATTGAAATATCGAAGACCAGAGTACTGTACATGTGGTACGCAAATCATGATATATAATGTATATCCACAGAAAATTTGGTAGGATGTACAAAACATGGAAATCTGCATTTCTATGGGATAGCAAGTTAAGATGTTTTATAGATTGCATTCTTAAGGCCAATTTTATTATTTTATGAAAAAATTAATAGCTTAATTTTTAAAGTATATCATTCATTAAAAAGTTTAACACATTGTCTGGCATACAGCTAGAGCTCAATGAATGTTGGCTCTTTGTCCCATGCCAGTAATAAATGCTCCTTCTCACCAAGAAAGGTGATAGACATCCTTGCTGCTGCTCCGGCAAGTCAGGCTACTTTTGACTTTGAAGATCAGTAAGAAGGTTGCACAAGGACAGATGGATTGACAAAGTTCATTTGAACATGTCTGGAAATGTGAGGACATTAAAATCACAGGAAGTGCTGTTTAAAGGAAAAGTCTTCAGAAAGAGACCCCAGGATGAGGGTGCGAGCCCATCCTCTGAAGCCTCCAGCCCTTAGAGGCTTCGATGCAAGACCTAAATGAAAGTAGGCAGAGGCCAACGAGCAGGGCGGCGATGCTGGAGGCAGCCTCCGCGTCACCGGCAAGATTTGAAGGAAGCTAGCAGCCCGGGGCCTGACGGTGGAGGGACTGCCACAGAGAAGAGGGATTCAACTTAATCTGTGCGAGTTCCTGAGGGCAGAACTGGGACCACTGGGTAAAAGTGAAAAAGAGACATATTTCAGCTGGCGGCCACAGCAAAGACCCAGCACGTCGTGATTTATAGCAGCAAATGCCACCCTAGGCAAGGATAGACTTTTCTGTTAAATTCTGAAGATAAAATGCACCAGAGTATCTGCATTCACACAAGGATAATGTCCCAGAACTAAACTGAATAAATAATCCCTTCAGACACCACTTTGTGAAGGTTAGGGATGTGAAATGGCTGGACGTCCCGCCCGCTGTCGGGGAGCAGCTGCAGAGTCCTGGGTCATCCTGGGCTCCATGGCGCCTCTGCCACACCTATGGCCAGCAGCACATTCTGGATTCTGGCGCTGGTGTCTTCTGCTTCCTCCCGCGTCGGCGCCACAGCCTGCAGGATTCAGAGCCGAGGCACCACTCTACCTCTAGGCTAAGCCTGTTTCTCTGTCTCCAGTCCTCTCTGCTTTTTAAGGGATCCGGGGCCCCAGAGCTGGGCATTTATACTCCTGCTCGTGAGTTCAGTTATGGTTTGCAGCTACCCGACGCGGCGGTGTTTACTTCCTCTGACAGCAGCTGGAAGCTCCTTGAGATTTTAAGGACAATTATGTTTTGAGTCTCAGCCTTCTAGGATAGAGTAAGGCAGCAGATTGATTACACTTCTTCTTGAAAGGTAAATAACGGTAGCTCCATGGATGTTTCAAGCTGTTCGTCCTCTCTTTCTAGCCTTTTGTTCTCCCAGAGATTATCTCTTCCTGATCACTGTGTGCAATAGCAAAGTTGAAAGTACAGGACCAGCGAACAGGCGATCCAGGCGCCTCGTAATGCTTCCAGCTTGACATTACAGATATAATGGATGACATTATGACATTATGACAACTTAGTACAGGGTCTATAGAGTCTCACTACACAGATCAGACTCGTAGTGATTCTCCTGTTCTGAGCCTCCCAAGAACTGGGATTACAGGCATGTACCACTATGTCCAGTCTCAGTGCATCCCGGGGTTTGGGGAGCCGTGGCACACAGGGGATTGAATCCCGGTCCCCACACCTGCCCAAGCACTCACTTTAGTCCCCTGAGCGATCTGGCTGACCCCTGGATAGTTGAAAATTAATCTCATGATGAAGTTCTCGAGTTTTTGTGGTCATAGCTGCATAGGAACGCGGAGATTGTTTGACCACAGTTGGAAGTACTCTGATGTGCACGGGTTGTTGAATTTAGGTGATTGATGCGCAGTGAAAGGAGCGCCGGTGGAGACAAAAATCGGGAAGATCCAATGAGTGGATACTCAGTTTACAATGGACATTCAAACTGTTGTCCTAAAGTCACTGAATTCTTCTTCAGGGCCACTGATACTTTCAGGCCAGGGAAATCTTAGGCAAGGTCACAGACGAATTTCCAAGGTGGCTTTATTTTTCTCTCTTTTTTAATCACTTAGAAATATTCCTTTTTGAAAACTTTCAAATACTAGTGAAGGAGTGAAAAGCAATATATTGATGTGGAAGGAGGCATTACTCTGGAAAATTCTCAAATCAAGTTGTTAAAATTGTTTTAATATAACCATTGCTTATGTACTTATTTTATCTTCTTTTCATATTTTAGGGAGGGCCTATTGCGTGTTCAGGGTCTCCCTACTAGATTGGACTCTAAGTGATCCACCCACCTGTTTACAGCTTTTCAAGAGCTGGGAGTACAGGTGCATGCCACCGCACCCAGTCTCAATTGCCATCTCAGCATCTCAGCTTCCCCCGGTGGCCTGAACCCTGTCCCTTGTGCCTGCTTGCAGGTGCCTAAACCCACTGAGCTATTTGGCCAATCCTTATTATCTCAATTTAAGAAACTGTTTATTAGGCATTTACCAGACATAATCCTGATTGTCCTTGTACACATAGACAAGAGGAGTGTCTTCAAACAAGCAATTATAGTTTCATGAGGACCTTTTCTTCATAACACCTACCAGATGTATATTTCCCTCAACAACTTATATAACTTTGAAATGCCTACCCTTCTGGGCTGTGACTGAGGCAGTACCAAGGTAACACCTAGCACAGGGAAAGGCACATGATTGAAGTCCAAAAGGATTTGGTGAACATATAAATTAATAGATGAAATTGTAACATATTTCAAAGGAGAATTGTGGAATTATTATACAACGAGAATCCAGGAGTTACTGAGATTCAAAGATAGCTATCGTGTCTATTAGGTTATGCTACAGTTTCAATCAGGACTAACCCCAAAAACCTGTATCTTAAAGACTTGGTCCCTGGGCTGGCATCTTAAGAGGAGGCATGGAAAGTTGAGGAGAGTCATCCACTGGGAGGTCTTCTGGGTACTGGATATTTGACTTCGACAGTTGACTCTAAACCAGAATGATGAACTGTTTAGAGCCTTCTGTGATACAAACAGCCTGCGGTGGTACACGCGGCATGAGTTTGGCTTCCCTGCCCTGAGCCCTCATCCTTCTATCTCCCTTTCACCACCTTCTCTGAGGCAAATGGCTTTGCTGTGCCTTTGTTCTCTACCAGGAGCCACTGCTTTGCCACAGACCCAGCAGCAATGGGACTGACTCAGCATGGACTGCACTCTTGGAAGCTCTGAGCCGAAGCAAGACTTCCCTCTTTTAAGCTGACTGCCTTAGGTCCCTAGCGCTCAACAGAAAGCTAAGTGGTGCAAGGTGAGCACTTGTGAGTCTTTGAGAGGTCTGCTGAATAGTTCTGTCACGCAGGAAAAGAGGTGATGAGATGTCCACCCCTGCGCTTCACCCCCAGATGCACTGACACCCTAGCATTTCAGTCTCCAGGAGGCGTTGTAAAGTAAAAGCAAGACAATGAAAGACAATATGCAACCATTACCCAACTGGAACACGCTGCAGAGCCTGTGTAGTCATTGCCACTGGACTTCCTAACAGCAAGGGAGAGGGAATCGTGGCTCCTGTAGACAGAGGCAGAACTGACAGTGTTTCAAACCGTGAGTGTGAGAAGTGACCATGGATCAATGGAGTGCTGCAGAGCTTTCCACAGGCACAGTACAAACGCCTCAGTCCCTCCCCTGCCTAGGAGCTGCTGGTGGGGAGCCCTTTAGCTGTTAGCGCTCCTGCTTCTGTGTTTACTCTTGGGCAGTGTGACACTATTTCTCTAGTGAGAGTCACCTTGTTTCTGTTTCCTGCACCCTGGCATGCTACTGCTCCCCATAAAGTGACAGTGTTTCCTTGTTACCTCTGTTGGTGGCTTGCAACATCCTCATGGCATATGATCAGCAGCTTTAGTCCCTTTCCCGCTGTTCTTTCACATGTCTCTCTTGGTCCTCTTCATGTTCCTCACTCAGCAGTCTTTGCCATCAACGGCTTTGATGGCAGTGGACTTGCAGACTAGAGACTCAGAACTGATAAGCCGTCATGGCTTTCTAGGCTACACAGAGTGATCACTCGTAAAATAGGTACAAGGGAGCCTGAACTGGGATGGGATTCGGCAAGGGTCTTGCTCTGCAGGTTTGGAGGCAAACAAGAATTGTTGGGGGTGATTCTGCTTTCAAAGTGTTTGTAGTCTGGCTACCCGGTACAGCAAGACATCAGTTGAAAGGATTTTATTAGATGAACTGCATATAGGTATTTTGAATATCTGCTAATTGTGTGATGCAGACAGATAGTGTGTGTTTTAGGGCGTGGTTTATGAGGAAAATGTAACGCTCTCTGACCAATTTGCAATCACATTTTTTTCCTCTGGAGATATATCAGTACAGAGGGGTGATCACGGAACTTCAGAAATTCACAAACTAATGATAAAAATATCTTAGGATGTATTTTCAGATTGCATTTCCACACTCCTCATTAAATCTTCTTAGCACAGTCAACTTAAAACACTTGACTTTCTAGTAAAATTTTGATTATCTCAATTACTGACCATATGAATGCAGTCCAGAAAGGTAATCTTATTAATAGCCAGAGTCTCTAGCAATGTTGGTTCCAGGTATGCACATGCATCTTTAAATGAAAAAAAAATTGACTGGGTAATCTCTAATGCTGTTATACTTACATAAGCTGTTTACGACTGTAACGAGCAGACAATGAGCATTCATGAAAGCATCACCTTCAACGTTAAGTTTAGGCTCCTTCTCCCCACCCCACCCCTAAGACCTCAGAAGATTTTGCAGGGCTGTTTTTTCTACCTGGTGAGATGAAGTAGATGAAGTACATAGTCGTTTGGTGGGTGACAAATGTAGTTGTTTATCAGTAAAGACGCATTTAGCTTGGATGACTGTTATGTGTTAAGCACAAATGCCAGCTTTTGATTTATTTCAATGAACCATACTTATCCTTTTAAACTCAAACTATCAACATATGTGACATTGTGCAAAGGGTTAAATAGGCAGTATTTGCATCTACTTACAGGTTTTTTTCCCCCTTTGGCCAGGTTTTGAATGTCCTACTTACATCAGCCCAGTCTCCTTCGGTCTTAAAGCCAATAGACACTTATTTAATCTCTCTTCACTTATGCAAACCTGTAGACTGATGGATATTTTCCATTTCCTCTATGACGTACTCTACTGCCTATGGAAGGCTGTGAATGAGAACTACATGATGCTGTCCTCTCTTCCCACCAGCAAGCTGAACGCTTAATAAATATATGATATATTTGTTTCTAAATCCATTTATGCCTATTGTATTATAATTAATTTCCTTTCATATCTGTTTCCTAATGAATTATGATTGTGAAAAAGAGAGTCGTTAAAACTAAATGAAATACTTGGGGAAACTATGTGAGGGCAAATTGTTACCGAAACATCACTTAGGAATCAGGTGTGGGCAACAGAAATAAGGAACTGGAAGTAAATCTTAAGATTTGGAAGAATCCGGCATGCAGACTGCTCTCCATTTGGCTTGACTCTCAGTTCATTTTGAAGATGAAACCAGAAATCATGATTATTGCATTTTGGCTGTGGTTTATGCAAGAATAACAGTGAAAACTCCAATTAACAGATATAAAATTAATTGGAAGTATGTATATATTTTATAGTTTAAGTAAAAATAAAAGTTTTGAAATACTTCACATTTCTATAATTTCCTATTTGAAAGCAATGATTTTGGAATTAACTACCAGCTATCAGTGTAGATCACTCAGAAAATAGCTTTCATTGCTAGGAGGGGCAGACTCGGTAGGAGAACTGCTGGAATAATAGTGAATATTTTATTAAACACTATGAGCCGACCCAAGTTACAGGAAACAAAGAACTAAGGAAGCTCTGGAAAGCCCAGGAGAGCTCGGGAGCAGGAGCTAATGATTCTTGTATTTCATCTCTTCTTGCAGGCTTTGGCTCTATATCATAAGTTTCAAGTTTCTAATCAAGAGAAACTGATCATCTCAGTTTGTTCCATTATTTCTGGATTTGAATCTCCTAGATATCTCACTGAAATTTCTTTGACTCTTCAAGAAAAGAACCTGGGGCCAACAAGTCAGCTCAGTGGACTAAGCGCTTGCTTAGGCAAGTGCAGGGGCTGCGGATCGCTCCCTGCACCACTACTGCACCAACCCTGCCCCGGGGGCGCGGTTAGCTGGCCACCAAGACCAGGCATGGTGGCGTATGGCGGATGCCTGTAATCCCAGGGCTGGGGAGGCTGAAAACAGGAGAATCCCTCTGAGTCTGAGCTTCCAAGCTGCGTAGTGAGATCCTACACCAAATACATTAAAAAGAAAAAAAGAAAAGAAAAGAAAAGAACCTGGTCTGAGTAACCTCCTGAGGTTTCCTTTCCTCTCCTTGCCCCAATTCTTTTTTAACCCCACTATAGAAAATGACTATGGAGGATGAGTAGAAAAATCCATATATTAGGACAAAAACAAGACATCCCTGGAAGCCAGCATCAAGTAGATGATTTGTGATTTAAGGACATTCTGGGCAAATATCTGCAATTTGAGCATCCCATTGTTTCTCACGGGAATAAAAATCATTTTAGGTCATTTCTGACACATATAATTTGAGTTTCCATTATCTATGGGATAAAAAGGGGCACGTTTGAATTGGTTTATGCTGCACTCTGTATTGCAGAAAAAGATTATAGCTTTCCATTAAGTTAACTCATAAAATGACATTCAGCGTAAGTTATGTCTTTCAAAAGAGATTCCCATGGAATGCTTGCAGTTTTAAGATAGTATCATTGTTTATTGAATGACTTAAAAGAAATCAAATATGATTATACTTATGTTGTCTTAAGATAAAAAACTTACTTTTTCATCTGTTCGTGTTCTCTTCATGAGCATGCACTCCAACTGAAAAATGGAACAAAACAGGAAATACTTTATGATATCTTATGTGAAGCGGGACTGTAACTATCACTTCTGTTTAGCTTATAATTTCTCAAGTTTTTCCAGCTTTTTATCTCTTCCTGATGGGGCACTTTTAGACTCTCATCAGACTCAGTTATACAAATGTGTATTAACAATGGAAAAATTAGATTAATTATTTAAGAAATCCAAAGGCCTTTCATGTTACCGTGAAAAACAATATTTCACCATTATTCATATCATCCTTTGTGTATAAAATGCCAACATTTACTTACTGTGAAAAAAAGAAACATGTCCTTATGTGAAAGTTACTGAAAAAGTACATCTATATCTATATCTATATCTATATCTATATCTATATCTATATCTATATCTATCTATCTACCTATATACCTATCTATCTATCTATCTATCTATCTCTATATATATTCCTTGTAATCTAGAACTTTTCTGAAATATTCTGCCTTTAAATGTTTTTACGTGACAGCATTAAAAAAATCATTTACTCAATTCCTCTGTAGGTTATTTGAACCACAATGGCTAAAATGTCACTTAACAGTAAAGTTCTGGGCAAGCAGGCAGTATTCTTATTAATTCTACACTATATTTATGCCCCCACTCGCTGCATTTTTTCATTTTATATAACTTTTTTATTTTTCAAAACCATTGACAATACAGTGAAATTTGTATTTAAATACATTGAAAATTTCAAATACCACAAACCTGTGATGTGTATGGGCTCTTGAGAGAATCATTTAGAAGATTTGAATAATAAAATGAAAGCAGCCTATGTTTCTGCGAGCTCTAGTGCGCCTTGGTGCAGAATGCACTAACATACCGCAGGAAAGACCACAGGACGAGACACACGCTGATGTATTGCTGCACTTTCCTTTGCCTGGTACTTCTGCCTTGCTTTTGCTTCTCATTTGTAGTGGATTTTAACAAGGAGATGAAAGTCTTCAATGTTTAGAAAAAGAAAAAGAGGTTAGAACTTCAACATGAATGAGGTTTCGTCTTCTAGAAGTTATTGCAGTGAATGAATAATCTGTGTTTTGATGTTTTCCAGTTTTGTTAGGAAAACTTATCAATGAATATTTTCCTTACTTGATGATCATTTAATTTTCCCTAGAGCCTTGTCTCACTGAAAGTTAATTCAGCAGATATGGGTGGTGCTCCTGTTCCAATTTCTACAGTGGGTCTTCCGTAGCACCACTCTGTTCTTGATATTTGCTCTCATACACGTTTTAAATACTGAAAGTCCCAGTAAACAGGATCCAACTCAGGAAGTAGAAGTGAAGATTTGTAATTTAGTGGTAAGAGGAATGTTTGAAGAAAATGAATTTAGGGTTGGTGAGATGGCTCAAAAGCCTAAAGCGCCTGCTTAGGAAAGCTTAGGTAACTTCAGGGACTGTGGTTCGATCCCCAGCACTGCATGCTGTGCCAGTCCCCCCCCCCCCCAGGGCTGGCTGAGCTGATATATATATATATATATATATATATATATATATATATATATATGTATTTCTGGTAAGTGAAACCCCTTCTCAACAGAAGGGTTCAGTTTATCTTTACCTGAACTATACTAGAGCATCACTAGCTTATTGTGAAATTCTAGTATAGCCATGTCACTATTCTTCCTTTTAAAACTAAATCTGTTTTTACAGATGTGTGTAAATGCCTCCTCTGTTTTCCCCAGTATTTTATCAGTGAATAAAAAGGCAACAAGTTTTCTACCAATACTATCAGATTTCTGAATTTAAAGATAGAGAAAAACAAATCAGATATAATCATTTCTCCATTTTCGTACTCTTTAGTGGTGACATGGCTACTCTTAGAAATTAGAAAATTTAAATAACTCTTCCATCATTGGTTTGGCAAACCTGTGGTGAGCACATGCTAATGGAGGTGTGTCTCTTGGAAATTTTGGTTAGAAATAGATTTGTATAAGTTGGACCCATAGCAGATAGAGTAGTTATGTCATAAAGAAGTACCTTCCTAAAGCTGAAGGACAAAAATCTGGTCCAATTAATTGAAATAGCTAGTTAAAATAAAACCTTGGAAATGTAAAATTTCATTTTCCTTACTCCTTTCAAAGAAAAAAGAAAAAAAAGAAGGCACATTTGCTTCTCAAAAATCCCTGTAACTGCCCAACTCCCATTCCTTCTTATCTCGGAATTGGCTTTCCTTTCCTTTCCACTTATTATGTTTCTACATTAGCCTTTAAAGTTCAGCTTAAAACCCACTGTCCATGAAGCTTTTATGAGTAACTCACTTTGAAAGATACTGTGTTCTCTCTGAATCCTTACACATTTTGCCCTCTACAGGACTCATTTGTGCTTTGTTTGGCTTTTCTTTGCTTTCTGACATCTACTTTATCACATGTTTGGTTTAAAAAATAATATTTATTTCTTTTTTGCAAGGTCTCATGATACAGTTTGGACTCCTCGTGATCCTCCTGTTTCAGCCTCCCCAGTGCTACGTTTACTGATGTGTGCCACCATACCTGCTCTCAGGGTCTCAGGGTCTTGGAACCTGCACAGCGTATGGTAGTGGGGATGAAACTCGGGTCCTTGCACTTGCCTCATAGGCGCTGAGACCACTAAGTGAGCTCCCAACCCTGCATGTTTGTGTTCTGAAAAATCATTCTTGGGCTGGGAAGATGGCTCAGTGATCTTAGTGCTTGCCTGGGAAATGCAAGGTCCCAAGTTCAAGTCCTGGTACAGGATGCGCCAGCCACCAAGTCTGGGTGTGGTGGTGCACGCCAGTAATCCCAGCACTGGAGAGGCTGAGACAAGAAAGACACTATGAGTCTGAACTGCATATTGAGACCCTGTACTGAATATATATATATATATGATTTTTCTTGTCCAGTTCATTCCTCACAGAGCTTCCAGAAAGATCCTTCAAAATTTGCTCTTTCTGCTTAAACACATTTGCAACCTCAATTAGGTCTACATGTCTCACACTGACTGACAAAACCCCATTGGGCTCTTCTTGCAAGTTTCATAATGCTAAGAGGTCTCCCTTGTCTTAGGACCATTGCAAATGCTATTATATTAGCCTGGAACTTTTTCTGTCTCTTTACATAGTTGATTCTTTATTCTTTCATGCTCCACCTATGCGCTACCTCTTCCATAATCTTGCACTAACTTTTTATCAAAATATGATTCACTCTGGGTTTTCTGTTGCAGTCTTCTTTTCCATCTTTCATATCTATGCTGTTTTCCATTTATCCTGAACAGTCTGCTTCCCACCATCCTTCACTTTGCTCTCTGCCCAGGCCTCTGGAGTACACTAGTGGGCATGCAGCCTGATGGGTTAGGTGCAGGCTTGTCCAGTACTGTGGAAGGTGCTCAAAGACGGGATATTGAACGTTCATCCTCCGGGCTTCCTCCCTTCTGGTTCATCCAATGCCAGTCTCATCTTATAAAGTAGTTATTGCTTATTTCCATTTTAAAGATGAGGAAATTGGAAGAAGGGTTGAGAGATTTATACAATTCGACAGTTACTAAGTGGCGCTGTCAAGATTTAAATTTAAGCATTTTTTCTACATCACTCTGCCTCATTTAACAATTGAACAATCACACTTGCTCCAACTTTTATTTCTCAAGCCAGTAGAAAGCATTAGCCAGCGCATCATTTGTCTGTCTCTCTGCTTCTAAATTTACTGTCTCTCTGACTTACGCTCACAACAAAGGGTGGGGGAAAAGCCACTATTTACAGTATTTATATCCTGCACGTTGAAATTTAGAATCTTGTAGAATTTGTTATTCAGCATGTTGAGAATCATAAATAACTGAAAATTTAGACATTTTTATAAAAAGTAAAGCCATTGAAATATATATTGTGAAGTCAAGTATAATGATACAAAAGTAGTAATAACTTTTAAGAAATATCTGAACTTAACTTTCAGATCATGCTCAAATTACCAAAGATAAATATATATATGTACATATATATATATATATATATATATCATGTACAAATTACCATATATATATATATTCCTTTTTTTTCTCTTGCTGCTAGTGTTGTAGTAATATATATTGTCACAAAATATTAATAAAAGTCTTATTCAGAAAATATTTTTTAAAAAATCATCAGGGAAAACCCTTTAATAGTACCATTTATATATTACAAATCATTAACAGGAAAAAAATAATGCTTGTACTTTAGTAATTGGGAGGACCAGTGAGACAGGCAGAGCATAAATGAAAGCGGAACATAAACCTTAAGAATTTAAACATTATAAGTAATATTATGGAAAATAATTGTGTAGTTCTTGAAGCCTGACCTTTTACACATTTTGCAAATACATTTAGTGTTGAGTCCTCTTACTCTTCCCTCAAACGTGAGGGACTGTATAAAAACACTTTAATTCTCTTAAGGACATCCATGAATTTCCTTAAACATAAAAAAAGACACATGAGAGATGTCAATGAACTCTTGTGTAAATAGAGATAAATATGGCAAGAACTGTAGCTGAATAGTTACAGGATTGTCTTGAGAAGTGAAACCTCCATAGTTGACACAATCACACACACACACACATACACACACACGCATACTCACACACACTCACATACACATACACTTTGTATTTATTTATGAAACAGAGACTTCTAAACACAAAACCGTGCATCGCAGAAAAGGCAATTAAATAGAACAGCATGAGGTTGTCAGTCACTTCAGCAACTAACAAAAGCACCCACTATCAAAGCAAATAACGTAAATGTGCAAAAGGTACCTCGCTATCAAAGCAAATAATGTAAACATGCAAAGGCGAAGAATTCTCTGTATCATATGTCACTATTTCAGTGCTCACTATTGTGTGTGTGTGTGTTTGTGTGTGTGCGCAAGCATACATACCACATCAGTTATTCTGAAATTTGATACACAACTGGCCATTGCCATTTCTTGGAGGATTTGGTCATCCTGGGATTTTTTTTTTTTTTTTTTTTTTTGAAAGCAGTTGGCACTTTCTTCTTCTTCTTTTTTTTTTTTTTTCTTTTTGCTGCTAGTGTTGTACAAATAAATGGACAGTCACAGCTTATCATCACTTAACGATGCATGCGCGTGCAGCAGTTTACTGAAACATGATTGGCTGCTACATAAATCAATCTGATAGAGATCAGTTCCACGAAGAAGAGATAAATCATTAGCTAGAGCTTCTGGAATGTAATTCATTTTAGATAGTGATTATTGATGACTTAATTTCGGCAGTACATGTACACATCTAGACCATTTTATATAAAAACGTTAATGTAGAGCGATATATTCATTTTAAAGGTGTGTATAAAGAAACCAATCAGGAGTTTTCATACAAAACATGTTAATGAAGTGCAGTACCGAGAAGTCCACAAAGTTCTACTAATTGAAGAAAAAATATGGCATATTCTCCTGAAAAAAGTTTCCAATGTTCCCTTAAGCTGTAATAGCATGAATTTTACTTGACTTGATAGACATCATACACAGATAAGCATGGGAAGTTTGGATATGTGTTTCTGCATGCTGGCCTCCATGTCCACTGTTCTTCCTGACCTTGGACCTGAACTTTGGTTCACTTCAGTTCAGCAGCATTTGTTGGAGTCATTCACAGAAAGCTCTGCCCCCAACTGCACCGTCTGCATTTGGTTCTACCGGAAAGTGTGGGAGGCCAGCCATGCTGACTTCAGTGACTCCAGGTGACCATGGTGTGCAGCTGGCTCCCTTCTACTCATAGGCATCACCTTGAGTCTCAGCCTATAAGGGACACCAAGACCTCATTTGGAAATCGATAAGATGCAAGAATTCTGCTTTTCAAAATGTTTCAAACAAAAGCTGTATACCCAGGTAAAAAGGGCCGAACCGCTACTTAGAGTGAGGTGAACGGGTCAAATAATGACCCCTGGTCATGTGGGTGTCTTACCAGCAGTATCTTTGCCTAACTGGGTAGGGTATTTGCATTTGGGTCAGAGGTAAAGCCTGCAGCAACAGGATCTACTGTCTTGATCTTTCTTTCACGAAATCCTGTTTAGAATAAATGTGAACAAATATAGCGATTTGCAAGACAACCAAATAATTGTCCTAGTCAAATTTGAGTCCCTAGTGAACAGGGCAGATAAAACTACAGCGACAGACTTTAGGAAAAAAAAAATATTACTGCGGGTCTCCAGTCTTCGTCCTGGACTAGTAGTGCTAGCTACTCTGAGTTTTACTAATCGACGCCTTGCCTGTGCTAAGGCAGTGCTTGCTCACCAAGGAGATATTGTACGCTGGTTCGGATAATTTTTGCAGGTATTTGATTATGTTTCTGCCCATCCGCAACTCTCACCATCCCACAGCTGAACTGTCAGCGCTGGCACTCCCCAGGCCCTAGGGCTTGCCTTACCCTTTACACTGGTAACTCGGCCATTCACATATTTCTTTTGATTCTGAGTGATCTTAAGGTGTCTGACCTCTCCTTAAATCATGGTGGGTTCTTCATTTTAAGCACCACCACATCAGTGGAACGGGGTGCCCAAGCGGACACCAACATTTCTTTGAAAATTAATGACTAGAAGCAAGAAAACCCTTGCCCTTTAAACTGTACAACTTTTATTGTGAATGAGAAACTTTGAGATACTGGAGAATAAGAGGTGTCACACATGGGACTATAAAGGGCTGTGTTCTTTCCAGAGCACAACGTGTTTCCTTTCAGGAGCATAAATATTCCCCTCTGTGGGGGTCGCAAAGGCTTGGAGGGTCTTGAATCCAGATGAGAGAGAAGTGAGTGAGCCAGTACAACATGAAGGATAGTGTGTGTGTGTGTGTGTGTGTGTGTGTGTGTGTGTGTGTATGAAACAGTAACCTTTAGCAGGGACCCCCCTGGAGCTCTACACACAGAGCAGGAAGTCATACAATTCAGTATTCTGCTCTATATTTCTTGGGTTTCCATTTTTTCCTATAATTTCGCTTTCACTGTCATCCCCAAGGCTTTCACGGTGTTGATAAATATTTCAGCCAGCTATGGCCGGAGTAAAGAGTGGGGCTCCTGTCCGAATTTAGCACCAAGGGGCACGAGGGGTGTCCAGAGGGCGCCCGCGAAGGGTGTCGCGGTTGACCGGAGGGCGGCGTCTGGGTGGTCAAGGCGACAGCTAGCGCAGGTTCCGGGACTCACGGGTAACCTCGGGGCGCTCAGAGTGACGGGGGCACAGGCGTCGAATCGGGAAGACTCCTCCGATCCCGCAGGGTGGGGTCTCACTATTGTTGCGCGGTCATTAAAGGGAAGGGCGACCCCTGGAGGCAGCCGCGGCCCACGGCGAGCGACAGCTCGGGGCGGAGGGCTTCGAGACTCATTCCTCAGGAAAATAAAATAGAGACGCTCACCCCGCCCCTGCTGCCAGCTAAGCATTTTGAAAATGCATTATTTTATTAGACCATCTTATTGAATTAATGTACAGTTAGAGCTGAAGGAATAAATGCAGACTTAGCAGGGTTCAGCTCGCCTGGCACCACCTGCTCTTTGATTCTGCCGAGCCAGGGGCTGATTCGGGAGCCTCTCCGGAAGCAACCGCAGCGCGGGTGCAGAGGCCAGACCGACCACTTCGCCCGCTGCGGCTCCGGTCGGCCAACGCAGACACATCTGCTCGCTAACGAGGTGCCTTGGCTAGAGTTAACTGCACCCCCCTTCCAACAACCCCAACAGTCTGGCAAATAAGCTTCTTAATAAGATATAAGATTCAAACATGTTACACCCTTCGGAAGGAATTCCGCGTGTAATGGCATCCTTTTGTGCTGAAACTGCACAGCCAGAGAACTGTGGGTCCAGCTTGACCCCCAGGGGTGCACACAGGTGGGCTGACTCTGTCAGAAAAGTGTGCTCCTTAGTTGTACCCGATCCAGCCTGGTGCACCACGATCTCCGACAAAGAGTGAGGCTTTCTCAAACCCTCAGCTCAATCGAACCAGTTCAGAAACAGCATTTGTGTTCCTAAATGCAAGTTATGAGCCCCGGTTGCCTCGTAACTTTACTCTCTGAACCAAAGTAGATTTTCTCTGTAGCTAGATTTCTGCTTCTTCTCTTCCTAAATCATCATTTAAAATAAATTATATAATGCATATGTTATCCCTTTTCTAATGGAAATCTTATCCAAAGGACAGAACTCAAGAATTATTTGATTAGCTTTTCATTAAAGTTACTAAGGACATCCTACTGAAGTGAAATAAACTGCACTTAGTTCATTTTAAAACCAATAAAAATAGTTTTAAACTGTCGGTCAGCACAGCTATTTAGACACCAAATGTGAAGGTGGTAGTGGTTGTGTCCAGACTTCAGAAGTCAGAGAGAGAAGTTGTCATTTATTGTGCCTGACTTTATAGAAGTCTCTATGAATGTTACAAACTTTTTCCAAGTGATGTTTTACAGAATGGCCTTTAAAAACCCCAGAGGGTGAATAGTATTCTCAGAATAAACAGAAAAATGCTGACCTTGTCAGATTTCGCTGCTGAAAGCCAAGCTGTTTTAAGACTTGGAGGATCAAGGGTCACGGTTATAAACAATGAAGATTAAAAAAAAAAAAAAAAAGGAAGATATCTGGAAGAAAAAAAAAGGATAGCAAGATACATCATGAGTTTAAGTAATAAATATGTTGACCTTGACAAAAAGGGAATAGGATATTTATGTTAAAAATATGAGAGAAAAAAACCCAGAAAATCCAAGGGTCAAAACGACTTTAAAAAAAAAAAATCTTTCTTAGAGCATATTTAGGGCCGGAAATGAGTCACTTTAACTTCATCTGTTTTTGGTTTCAGAAGGGGAGAAAGGTCAAAGCTCCTTTGTTTTAAGTAGACTGGTCACTCCTTCTGAAGTGTAACAGGAGAGGGTCCTCGGTCCTAAGGGAACAAGCATTTCCCAGACACCCACGGCTACAGAAGAGTCCTCTTCAGCCTCAGGCCCAGAGCTGGGCTTCAAAAAGATATTTTCCACAAAGACACGGCAGAGCTTGGTCCTTTCTTGACTTTCACTACGTGGGCAATAGGACGCAGAAACCAACCTCTTTTCTTCCTTTCTTAAATGATCACACAGTGGAGCCAGCCCTGCAACCAACACGTGATGGTTCCCCTCGTGCCTGGGCACCAAGAGAGAGTGTGCATCTTAAGCTTTGTAATGCTTTCTGTGAAGTCTAGACTATCTAAAAAAGAAAAAAAAAAATGAGCAAGTTCTCATCCTGAGAGCAAATAAATCTTTTGTGAGTACCATTGGTCTAGCATACATATAACATGAACGTGCACTTCTGGAACGGCGGTGGGAATGGCGTTGGCTGAGCAGGTAGGGTTTAAGAAGTGAGCCCCACACCTGCTCTAGGCTTGGGTGGCCAGATTGCTACCTCTATGGGCAGGACAGAGAGAACCATTTTCTATGTCGTCACTGGATTTGCAAATTGAGGCCTGCACTATCAAAAGGGGAACTTGGGAGGAAAGTGACCAAGACTGTGAGTGCAGTTACAACTCCCATAGCCCCGCCCCTTTCCTCGCTGCCGCCTCTTCCCTTTTGTCTTCCTCTGCTCCATCTGGAGCATTCCACGCAGGCCTCTGAACTCCAGGCTGGTTCTGTTCTTACCTCTGAACTCTAGCCTGGCTGTTCTTAACTTTGGCTTGACAACCTTTCTAGGCCTGCTTTATTCCTGACCTTGCTCCGGGTGGGCAATATATTCACTCGGGGTCATCACTACCATGCCTGTCACCATTTTGCTTAATGGTTGGGGTTTGATGTTTTTGACCTTGGGTTGAACCCAGTAATGAATAACTTCTCTATCCTGGCTCAGTGGCTGAATTATCAGTGCTTTTGCCTCACAATGTGCATGTTTTCAATGATTAGAAATGCAGGCTCCAAGCAAGGAGACGCTCCTTACATGGGTGGCTGGAGGTTCAGAACTACAGACTGCAGCATATGAAGTCATTCACTGAAGCATTCCAAACTTACTCTTCTGGTAAAGACAAACCCAGACTACAGCCTTTGTAAATTTCTCTTTCCTCCTCACCCCCTTAGAAATACAAGGGTTTTGTATTCACTTAAAAAGTACAATTCATTATTATTAATCAATATGCTTATGCATATTCATTATCTTACTGGATTCACAAAAATCTTAGCAGTTTATTTCTGAAATTATTATTCTCAGAGTTATACCAATACCGGGAGGCAGTTATAGAGTCAAATCCCCGCCCTAAGTAATTAGAAGCAGCACTTCTTTTTTGTAACCATGCAGTGCCTGTCTGCAATTAATATTATAAAATAACAAATCCATATTTGCAAAGTTTATAAATTTTGAAGATCATCTAATAACATTATTATTATCTCTATTATTATTATTACAAAACAAGTGATTCACACAGTTATGGGAGGAAAATATCACATCTTTTTTATTTAAATTTAACAATGGTTATATTACATATTTTCACCATCAAATTAGTTTAGATTACTAGATATAGGTATATAAGATTGATCAAACACATTAACACTTTCAATAAACATTCCTTTTTTTTTTCTTTCCCCTTTCTTTTTTTAGCCGTTGACATATTACATGTTGTCCTCACAATTGCTCTACAGAGCACAGTGTGTGGGCATGACCCACCACACCTTCTAACTTAAGATCTTCCAAACACACACACACACACACAAAAAAAATATATATATATATACATACACAAACACGTACCATGCTTCACAGTTTTATAGGCTAAATGAGATAAACCATGCACTTGGTGACCCAGCTGCCCCGAGGCCGCCGTGATAGTGAGACAACGCTGGCACACACAAGCACCACATCAGACTCTGGCATCCTGGCTGGCCATCCCAGCGAGGTCCAAGCGACCCACCAGCCCCGTCAGAGCTCCAGGCAGGTGAGCCATCTGCGGCTGTCCCAAGCAGCCCAGCTGCCAGATGACCGAGGCAGAAGAAGCAACTGGACAAGTTCCAGTCACATCCCTGACTCATAAAGTTCATACAGCATAAGATGGAAGTTGTTTCAGCTGCTAAGTTCTTATGTAGTTTATGCTTCAACCATAACCATAGCAAAAGAGCAATAAATACATTTTAAGAAATTTAGAAGCAATGTAAGTAACTCAAGGCATGATTTTCAGTCTTTGGCTGTTTACACTTCATCCAGGGCAAGAAGTAAGAATCACTCATGAAACATTTAGAAAGTCTGGTAAAAGTCAAAAGTGTCAAAGAAGACTTTGGAGAAAGGCCGAATCTTGGTGGGTCTTGGAGAGGTGCAATACTCCTCAGAAAAGAGGCGCTTCAGAGCAGAGCAAGGTGGTATTTAGTGAATTCTGAAACTAAAGGTATTGCCAATGATGATGACATGACAATTTATTTGGTGCTTCTTGTGAATGAAGAACTATGCAAAATCTTTTATATATTTTTTCTTTTCTTGTTTAATGAACTTTAATGATACACAACTGTTATGCTTTTCTTGTACCTAGGAGAAAAGTTAGTTTTCTCAACTAACAGAGGAAATATGTTACATGACTACAAATCAAAACTACTTATCTAGGCCCATAACTTTAAGAACTAAAATCACCTTAAACTAGATTGAGAAATATTACTACATTATACTCTCCACTGATATAGATGTTGATTCATATTAAGAAGATGCAAAATAAATTATTTAGTTATGTTCATCTTTAGTAAGTAAAACAAGCATTATCTATATCCATATCCATACCTATATCCATATCTATATCTATATCTGTATCTATATCTCCCTCTGGAATATACAGTATAAATCTGGTAATTAAAATTATTTTGCAATATTTTTGAAAAGGCACATAAAATGTAATTTATTTTATGGTACTTTGAACAATGACCATTTTTTCAATATCAGCCTGATCTCAATTGCCTCATTTTATCTTATGAAAAAATAAATTTTCTTTTTTCTATTTGAGAAATACAGGCATCTCTAATGATCCTCTTTGGGGATTTTCTTTACAGTTCTTAAGAAAATATGCTCTATCATGTTGCAAAATGGGGATTTTGTTGTTTCATTTAACATATTTTATCCCCTATTGGCTACTTTAGTAATAATAAGTAATCACAAACATGAAATCACAGAACTTAAACTTTAACTCATAAAAGAAAAGAAAAAATCTAGAATATCCTTGAAAATGCATGGGAAAAGTTGCAAAGATCTTCAGAAAAATAGGTCTATGTGATTACCTCACCCAAGAAGCCACCTGTAGAAGGATGCATTACTTCTCTTTGGTCACTGGGACATACTCTTCTATGTAAATTATTTCAAGGAGGGAGAGCTTATTTTTGCTCATGATTTCAGGGGATTCAGTCCATAGTTGATTTTCTCCAAGGCAGAAATATCACTGAGGAAGAGTGAAGCTGCTTAGTTGTGGTGAGCAGGATGCAGGAAGGGAGAACAGTGCCCGAGAGAAGGATGAGCTATAGACCTCCAGGCTGTGCTTCCCTGACTGAGCAGGTACAGTTCACAGTGGGCTTCAGCAGGTACCAGGTGGTCCCTAAGCCATCAAGCTGATAAGTACACACATCTGGCACATTTGAGCAGTGCTACTTGCTCATTTAAATTGCTCTTTAAAAATTATCTGAAGTTCACAGGGGTGATCCCATCTTAAATCATCTACTTTGAATGTCTCAGAAAGTAGAAGCCTCCTCTCTCTGGAGGGAAAAGGAAAGCAGGAGGTGCGGGGTGCCTACCACTGGAGGCAGCTCTGTGGGTGCTGTAGGGACATCCTCACGGCTATGCAGACTAACATGCATAGCCTCCACTAACGAGGATAGAGGAGGAAAGATCTCTTGGTGCAGCATGCATGCAAGGGTCTTGAAAGCAGGAATCTGAGATACACATATGCCAAAGAATCAAAAGAAGAGTATCTAAGTGAAATGCTCGTGGAAAGAATTAAAATGGCTGAAATTTTGCTTGACGATATGTGAATTATAAAGGTTTATCCTGCAATCATGTATTCTATAGAAATACCAAGATCTAGGATTTTGGCCCCTCTATCAGTTTGCCCTTGGATGATTCCCTTTTCTTCTATGAGGCTAAAGGACTTACTTGAACCTAGACATCTTGGCACACGTGCATTATCATTTTCTTAAACATATTCAAACCAAGTGACTGACTGGATCCAATAGACATTTTTCTGACGTTTCTTACACATTACAATGTGCCCTTGGGGAACTGCTTCTTTGCATTGACTGTAATTTAAGCTTTTTCCTAATATGAGAAAATATTTAAACTAAAAATATACAAAATTACTAAACTATATGCCATCTTTCAATTTTTCCAAATAATTTTTTCTGGTGTATTATTTTTAAAATTATATTTTTGTCAGTATTTTTCTTAAAATTTTTCACGTTATATTGTGATGTCAGCAGTAAGGTCTCTAAAGCTTACTTGTTGGATGTGAAAACCATGTTTTTTGTTTTGTTTTGTTTTGTCTGTTCATTTAACTAAAACTCATTTTGGTGTATAATGTGGGGAAATTTTATTTCTACTTTAAATTTATATATATATATATATATATATATATATATATATATATATATATGAATTTATACACTCAAGGGCCTTCTGTGCTGGTCCCGCCTCCAGGGCACACACACTAAGATGGTGATTGAGACTGGGCATGGTGGCACACGCCTGTAACCCCAGCTCTTAGGAGGCTGTAAACAGGCAGATCACTATGAGTCCAATCTAGTAGTGAGATCCTGAACACCCTGCAGGCCCTTCCCTAAAATACAAAAAAAAAAAAAAAAAAAAAAAATGCATACACTCAAATATGAGTTTTCTTGAAAATTTTTTTATCTTAGTGAATAGTTGAGTATGCTAAAGACACTGAGAACACATTTGTAACTTCTAGTTAAGCTTGTCTTCAGTGCTAGTAGAAATGCATGGAGCCACACAAACACTGCCCTCTGGGATTTATAACCATGCTTTGATTTTGGTCAGAAGTACAAAGGCTCAGCTTGATCCCTTGTCTCACTCAGCAGACCTGGCTTTGATTGGCTTTTTGCTCTCTCTAAAAATAAAGTCTGACCTCAATTGATGAAGATATACCATCCCTAAGAATATTTCAAAAGGTCTATACCAAAGATATCCACAAATTCCAGAAAGAGGACTTCTAAAAATATTCTGAGCAGTGAAGTAAGATTTTTGTCCTCTTAAAGTGACCAATTTGAAACTGGCAGCTCTTGTTTTATATGCATTTGGTTTTGTTATTCAGACTTTGTTTTCATTATTTAATACTTGCATGTGTCATATTTCTGTAGTTATCAACTTGTTGATGGACGGTTCCTATGTGTGAAACATTTCCTATATGATTTCAAAACATTAATGTATTTGTAGGGAGACATGTATATGAAAGCAGAAATGTTTTTGTGAGTGTGTAGGGTGTATATGTGCTATAACTATGTTAACTTGAATATGCAGAACATTATATTTCACAGATAGGGATGCAATTATGGGAAAAATCCTTGTTCAACAAATACACTATTCCAGATGAATTTGAGGAAAAGCAACAACAGATGTGATATAAAAATAATATATTTTACTAACTTTAATATGTGTGCATTCTAATAAAACTTTTTATGGGACAGAAAGTTCTTTCCAGAAATATGAAAGAGAAGACGGTGTGAGGATTTAGTGTAGGAATTTAAGAAGAAAATGTTTTGGCCCAAAGTCACAATATTTATTCTGCAACACAAATGCTACTGGATTAGCCCCACTGAAGCCACATTATGCATCTGATTGCCCCTCGACCCTAGGGTATTTAGTTTTGCTCTCCACAAATTGGAGTTTTCCAAGTATATTAATCATTAAGTGAGCACATAGAACCTCACTCTACACTCTGGATAAATCTGCTAATTCTTTGCAGACAGGGACTATGATTAGAAAGGAATGAGAGGAGAGAGTCCTTGCGTGTGAAAGGGCAACAGTGTGAATTGCTGATGCGTTATTTTTGTGTTACAGTAACTGTGTCTGTAACTTTGTGACCTATACATACTCACTTGTCACCCAGAGCTCAAGGGCACTTTCTCTCTGGTCAAAGGGATTCCAGACGCATCAGGTAAAAGCACAAGTGGGATCTTCATGTCCTCCGCCTTTTCTTTCATGTTCCTGACCAATCCATGCATTGACTTATCTGGTGTGACCACGCTGTGGATAGCTATTACTACCACATACAAGCCCCTGCCCACAGCTTCTTTGTAGGTACAGATAAGGACAAAGGTGCCCACACAGGTGGCATGGTCACTTACTGAGGGAAGGGAACTGGAAAATGCTGTTTATGCCCTAAAGTGGGCTCAGTCACCTGCAGAGACATAAAAGGATGGGTGCTCTGAAGGGACACATCTTAGCATGATGTAGAATGAAGAAGCAGCACAGCCTCATCTAAGCTGTCTTCTTGGCAGCATGCATTTTGTCCTGAGGCGGCAGCATAGCTCCTGTTTGTGTCTAGTTGTCCCCTCAAAACCTCATCCGATCATGGGACAGGGACTTGTAGAGTTTGAGACTAACTCATGATCTCCTGGGATTATAGGTCTTAGTACTGCTGGGATTATGGGATTTAGTCGTTTTTGGATTATGGCTGTGTGTACCTTCCCCAGCCTGGGGCAATAGCCTGAACATGATATAAGAGAGACAGAGAGACAGACTCTCTCTCTCTCTCTCTCTCTCTCTCTCTCTCTCTCTCTCTCTCTCTCTGTTGCCATTATTGCTGTTCTGCAGCTATGAATCATTGCTCTCTACCCTGTTCCACTCAGTCTTGGTGCCAGCCAAGTAGGCACTGAAACCTCCAGTAACTGTGAGATAAATAATCTTTCCTTCCTTCATTTTGAGCGTTGAGTATTTGTCCCTGCAATGAGGGAAGAGTAACTAAGACACTCTGACAGCACAGGAAGCTGAGCGGGGGGTCTTCCTCGGTTCTTGCACCTCATTTCTGGTGTCTGGAGCCTTAGCAATTCATTTGGTCTTAATTCTCAGAGCAGTGCATGCTTTCTTCTGTGAAACACTAGTAAAGAATAATGTCATGTCTCAATCTTCTGTAGACAGGGTGGGTTTCACAGCTCCTCCTAGGATACTCTCTCTGGCTCTTTAAGAAATATCAAAAGGACAGACCTCTTGCTCCTACTGAGCATAGGTACAGTGGGCTATCAACTCCAGCAGACCCTGCATTCTTGTCTGTCTTCCTGAAATGTATTCAATAGAAAACAAACAAACAAACAAACAAACAAACAGTTTCATTCCATGTTTAGAGACAAAAGGTTCAAAATCTAAAGGTCCAACCAAAGTTAGGCATTTACAGAAACGCATTCACAGGCAGGAATCATCAATCAGTGAGGAGTTAACACTGATACATGGCAGAGGTTCCTTTGCATTTCAGTGAGGAAGGTTAGGGGGCGTCTAAAAAAGAAGGGAAACACATACATGAGCACACACGTGCATGCACATACACACACACATGCATGCATACACACACACACACACACACACACACACAAAACAGACCAAAACTTCTTAAGTTCACTCAGCTTGCCCATACCAGGGTATGAGAGAGAGACACAGTGCCACTACCACTCTCAGAATGCAGGATTGAAAGTAAATAATCCATTGATGGGTAATCAGTGACACAATCGTAACTGGGACCCTGGCCCCTGCCTCTCTTTGCTCGTCAGACACCATGAAATGAGAAGCTTTGTTCCACCACAGGCTCCCTCTACCATGATGATCTCTGCCTAGTCACAGGCCTGAAGCAGCAGGGCTGAGTAATCTCAGAAACCATGAATTTCAGGGTCCCCACATTGAGGAAGCGTGTATCACATGCCGCCAGCTAGGGAGAGACAAAAAGTCAAAATTTCAAGTCTGATTTCTACTGACAATATGCTGCTTTCTTATAGCAATGTTGGAAATTTGTAAATGAAACCAGTTCAAGCAGAACCGGCACGAAGTCAAGGCTGTCAGTAGTAAAAAACCAAAGTCGGAGATGTTCCAACAGGCTGCAGGACTTCTCCTTTTATCACTGTGGGCATAACTACTAGTCCAAGGCTTGGTGTTGCCTGTCGGAGCGTTGCAATAAATAAATAAATAAATAAATAAATAAATAAATAAATAAACAGTACACTCGAGTCAGAAACAGCAATGTCTGTAGAGCCCAGGCAACCCAGGTCTCATGTCCTTGTTTTGGGGTTTGTGCTCTGGCTCATTTGACAGAACGTGTGGCTTCTCTGTGGGCCCAAGCTTCTACACCACAGTTGACTTACATTTATTCACTATATGTTAGCTTGGCTAAATATGAATGCCCAGCTGTTAGACACTGCCTACTTCTCTTGGCCAGGAGTAAGAATATATGACAAAAACAAAAACAAAAACAAACAAACAAACAAACAAACAACAACAACAACAAAACCCTGCATAGCTGCTTCAAGTTCACCTTAGGAAAAAAGAATTAATTGTGAAAGTTAAGGTGAATGTTTGTTGCATGCATACTGAATAAACCAAGTATTTATTTCAAACTAACCCGCCCCCCCACGCGGCTGTCACAAGGACAGAAGCATATTTCTTGGTGTTCTGAGATGAGACATCTTATCATGCTCACTTTCTCTACCAACATGCTACTTACACCGTGGGTTTCAATAACCTCTTCCAAGTTAATAATTCCTAGATTTATATTTTCTGCATAGAACTCTCTCTTGAGCTTCAGATCTTTACATCTAACTTTTAAACAATTTTTTATGGATGGATCTTAGACATTTCAAATTTCAGTTTAAAATATATTTCAGTTTAAAGCTGAAATAAATCATTTTTCTTCCCAAACTGGCACCTTCGCCAGTACTGCATTCTCTCTTTCACATGGAAAAGTGAGTAGTTTTTGGACACATAGCAAAAGGCTGTGGTGAATCCTCAGAAATTCCTCACATTAGAATCAAAACTATGAGAAGGGTGTTTTAGAAATCAACGAAGAGAATTATAATCTGATCCCTGTGACACAGTAGTCTGTGCCAGTGATAACCATACAGAAATAAAATGCTTGTCCACATAGTCTGAAATAAAGTTATGACTTGTAATTTCTAATCAATTGATACACTGAGAGAAGACCTGGGCTAGGGTGATCCTATATTCCAGTTTTCTGGCCATGGTTCTGATTTATTCCTGCTGGCCCAGAATTTTTTGTGGTTTTGAATTTTCCAAATATTTTATTTTTTAATGAAGTGTTACAAGTAGGTAAATGAAAGCAGTCTTAGGATGGTGTGGTAGACAGACTCTTTCCCTGAAGCTTTAGGAGATACACACAAACTGACCAGAGTCCTCACTCTAGCAAGTGGTAAATCAAGGAAGATTGCTGGCCATGGCCCAGTTCTCTTTTGCAAATTTTCCAGACATGATGTGGTTAAACTCTCATTTTATCCAAAGGCAGTGAACTCTGTGCGTCATCGAGTGGTTATCAGAGAGCACTGCACACTGATGCCCTGGTGACCCTTGGGACAGTAGCCACGAGTGACAGGACCCATTTGTTGATTAAGAGATGCATGCAGCTGTCACTAAGTGGAACCGCTGACAAACTGGGAAAATTATAAGTTGACCTAAGTGATACAAATGCAACAAATAAAGGCTGAGGGTGAGAGATATGGAAGACCTAAGGGGTTACTTACGTATTTTGGCTAGAGTAATTTTACTATTTATTATATGGTACACACTTATAAATATTCAGGTGTTTTATTTTGGGAAACACTTTTAAATTTTGCAATGCACTTTCTTTTACCCAGCAAAATGAAAACATAGTTCATACTTACTTATTGAACAATTAAGTACCTTTTCCATATCTCAAAGTATTTCATGTTGGACATAAAATACACAGCATATTTGCTAGCCATCCTCAAGGGGCGTAACTATACACATGTCAATCACAGTTGATAAATCTGCTGCCACAGCATCAACATGTATTATAAAAGTTCATAGAGCTCTTTTGGAGACTGGATCAGGAGAAAACTAGCCAACTGGCACATACAGCCAAACATGAGTACGTAGCACTATTCGCAATACAGTTTCATTCAGATCAGAAGACCATTCCTCTCAACTTCAGTTATTTTGGTGCTAATATTTCTTTCATACATAAACACAAATAGCTGTAATAATTTAATCATTAAGAGACAGAGAGATCTCACAAACAGTTAAATGATGTCACATCTACGTCAGTGTCAGCAATACTTCAAATAGGAAATCAACTGCAAACGTTGTTCAATTTTTCATCTAATTCATGGAATCCAAACAAAGCTTTCTGAAGTACATTTTGTTATAAGTGAATTGCCTGGCATAGCTTGCAGTGCAATCATTAAGGTTTCAATAGGACAACAACGAGGATGACATTAATTGCTCTTGCAGTGTGACAATCATAAGAAAAAAATTATAATAAAAACAATGTCCTTAAAACTATGAAAGACATAGGACAGAACATGTTCAGAATTGTTCACAGTGTGCACAAAATTTGTAACTATGTCCAAGTAATTGAATGGATTATACAAATACCAATAGAAGTGCTGGATTTTTAGAAATAATTTTAATTTTGAAATTAGGTTTGAGTAGAATTATTCTGCAATTCTAGCAATAGAAAAATAATTTCAAATAACATAATTTCTACTTTTCAACGTGCTTTACCTCTTACCTCTGTGTTGGTTTGCATGATCAATCATATGGCTATTTTCCTAATGTAGGTAGAAGTCATCACTGCCCACTGATCTAGCCAAGGCATAACCCTGGAGCATGTCTGAGACTCATCTTTCTCCGTCAGACACCCAGTCATTAAGCAGTCTTGATGAACTAAGTTCTAGCTTCTCTTATCACTAACTGAGTTCAAGGCTTTAGAATTTCTCTCGAAAGTGACTTCAAAAGACGTCTGTCTGGTCTCCCTTCCCCAGTCTTTCATCCTTTCAGTCCAGCCCCCATGCTTCTGTCAAAGCGATAGTTACTTTAAAGTCCTTTGAACGTTCTCAATGTCCTACAGCATGCACTTCAAGCTTTCTGTCACAGAAGGGTTTTGCCTACCCTTCGGATCTCATCTCTTGCCTCGTCCTTCCATGTGCCTTCCCTCCTGCTGTATCTGCGCGTCCCCGTATCCTCCAGGGGAACTCAAGGTGTGGAAAATTTGTTTTTCCCTTTTCCCGTTCTTTTTCCATGCTTGGTTCTCTTGGCATAAGGTGCAGTATTCTGTCACAGTACTCATCATCCACTGAGTTCTACCACAGCTCTGCATCCTAAGCTGTAGTTCGATTAGAGCAGAGAATCTGTCTTTTCTTCCATGTCCCATAATTAACAAATATAACCCTTATCACAGATATGTAATAAATTTCTTGAATATAAAGTGGGAATTGAGTGCTGAAATGAGATCTAGGTAAAGAAGAAAAGGGATACATTACCTTAAAATAGGAAGAAAGAGGGAGAAATTCACATGACTTTTTTTTTTAGGTCTAGCTTTGGCATTCATATAATTTGGAAATGCAGGAGTGCGAAAAAAGACATTCCATGCAAAAAGTACAGTATAAAATCCATAGGAAGTATTGTAGATTCAGTGACATTTTCAATGCAGCCCGGGTGTCTGATGCCATGCATTGGAGTAGCAAGACATAGTTGGAAGGTCCGACAGGAATTCTTGAGGGGCACTCGGACTAAAAGTTTTTTTTTTTATTGTTTAAAAATTTTATTAGTTTTAATAAGAAATAACAATGAGATGGTTTCAAAACAGGTTAGTAGGACAGCCACAATAATTAATGTAATGCATATTGTCTTCATAGTAGTTGTTCAGAGTATAAGATGCAGACATAACTTTTCTAAACACTATTGATACCAATATTCTCATTGAACTAGGAGAAAGTAGCTGTATGTGTAGTGCAATAGCCCATAATTGTAGTAGGTTATCAGCAGAACTGGCAGTGTCAGCAGCTGTTGACTTGGCCTTTTACAGTTCAACATATTAATATGGCTTTACTTTTTATGCCTCAGACTAGAAGTTTAGACCGTTTTCTTAACAGAGTACTATGGCTTTTGAATAGGAGTCACATGCCCACGTGTCATCTGCAAACTCTGTGTAGGATAGGTGGCATAGAAGAAAATGAATTTAAGGGGGGGTTCCAGGGTTCAAACTCATGACCTTGCACTTGACAGGCAGACACTTGTGCCACGGAGCTGTCTCCCCGGCCCCACAGAAGGAAATGAAACAGGCTAGTGAGAAAATGATTGCATATGAAAGTTCAGAGAACAGTAAGCACCGCTCTCCTGCCCTAAGATGCACTGGCTCCTCATGATTTTTCCTCAGGGAATACGGAATTTTCAGAAAGATTCAACAGTCAATCATCACCAAAAAATAAATCGTGTAACTTATAAGTAAATAATTTATATTAAGAATAAAGTTAATAAACAGCTTAAACTAGTCACTTTATAATTAATTTATTCTGTCATCTCAGTGATACAGGTATGTGCAGTTGAAATGGTACAGAATGGTGTATGACTGCACACTTCTTTTCAGCTCAGTGTTTAGTGGCAGAGTGATGACAGCTGTGAATCATACATGACGGAGTATTTACACTGCAGCAATTGGCAAATGTTACCGTCATGATTTGAGATATTATCTTATTAATTGTCTGCAGAAAATTAAAGTGGGTGAAGTTTTAAAAAACATACTGATAGTCATTGCATTATGAGTTGCACAGACACTCATAAAACATTCTAATATGAAGAAATATTTTCAGAAGTTATTCATATCTTCAAAATTTTAACATGTCTGTATCCTTCAAACATTTAGTGAGGATGGCATTCATCCATAGATTTTTGCTATAGGTGGGTTGACTATGAATACAACAGTTTGCCAAAAATCACCAAAAATAAGAATTGGGAATGGAATCTAGAACCTTGAGTTTTCCAGGAAGGCATGGCACCATCAAGGTACATACCCGGCCCCAGAGTGGTATTGTATATTTTACTATAACTTTTTCTTCTTGAGACAGGGTCTCCTACTCAGTTCAGTCTGGCCCAGAACTCACTCTATACCCCAAACTGGCCTTGAACCTCCTGTAATGTTCTGACTTCAGCTTCTCAAGTGTAAGGATTATAAGCATCTAAGGACTCCCAGCTTTATTTTGCTATAACTTTTAAACTGTGAGTACACCTACTTTTACACCAATAAAATTCACAGTGAAAGTACATATGCTTTTGTATATGCCACGTGTAATCTGCCAGTTAAAATGTTTCTAATATGCTGCTGGTAATATGACATTTATAGTAGAAATGGGAAGGAAAGAATACTTTCAGAAATATTTGAAGCTGATGCTACTGTGTATGGAAAGCATTCGAATCTGAACAAATGAGCAACAACTCACAGAAGAGTGAAGTGTGCTGACAGATAGTTTGGAAAAATATAGAGGACAAGAAGAAAAGAGTTTGCAGACATTACTATTCAGTTTTTGACTCTTCGTGCCCCCACGGGCTTTTACCAGTAGACGAGGGTAGACTTACACACATCTAAAGGTGCACAGATTTGGTAGCCAGCTTGTGTGCTACAAACGTTTGTAAAAATTGCAGAGAGAGAGAGAAGACAACTTGGAAATGTCTGTGAGAGCAAATCTGATCTTAGGGAAAGGCACTGAAAAGGTAGGCAGATGAGGAATGAGGCGTAGTTTGATAAGCTGAATGAATATTAGAGAATTCTCCAGTCAAAGAAGCTTCGTTGGAGGGGGCAGTTCCAAAGAACCTGTCAATAATAGCAATACCATTGAGAGTTAATCACCAGAAACTTGTTATCATTTTGTTTGAAACTAGCAACTTAAAGAAAACAATATAGGGGCTGGGGAGATAGCTGGGCAGTCTAAGCATCTGACCTGAAAGCGCAAAGACCCAGGTTTGATATCCAGCACCACATGCCAGGCTTGATCCTCTGCCCTGGAACCCCAGGCACACCATGCTGGCTACCGAGACTGGGCGTGGTGGAGCATGCCTGTAATCCCAGCACTGGGGAGGCTGAGACAGGAGAATCAGTTTGAATCTTCGCTGTATAGGGAGATGCTGTACTAAATAAAATAAATAAATAAATAAATAAATAAATAAATAAATAAATAAATTTTTGAAAAAGAAAGAAAAAAGAATAGTTAAATTGGAACAGGGAAACTTAGTACACAGCCCAAGTTAGAAAATGTAATTGTTCTTATAAAAAGGATCAAGAACACCAGGGTAATTTATATTCTACTATACCTGTCGGTCTGTCAGAATGAATAAGCCATGATTAAATTCTCCAGAACTATCTTCAGATTATCTTGGTAGAATCAGTTTTTAAAATTTTTTTATGTATGTATTACAGGGCTCACAGGGTTTCACTGCACAGGTTAGACTTGTACGGATCCTCCTGTTTTCAGCCTCCCAAACTCTGGGATTATGGGTGTGCACCACCATGTTCAGTCTCAATCACCTTCTCAGCATGCCTTGGGACAACCCCAATTCTGGCCTCTACCTTTAATCCACTGAGCTATATGGTCAGCCCTGGTAGAATCATGGTGTAGGCTGTACATTCTGAAAATGAGAGAGCCCTTAGTAGAATTTGTATGAGAAATATCAAATACAGTAAATCAAATTGTAGCAACTGGTAACATGTAACAATTACATGATAGCAAAGTCAAGAAGCTATTTCAAATGTTGATAAGGGATTACAAGGTGTACTGCTATAAACATGGGTGCACATATATCGCTATGGTAACCCAGAAGACGAATATCCCTAAGCCTAGGTTTTGAAAGACTCTCCAGGCAGATTTTCAAAGTGGTTGCACCAGTGCGCACTCCCACCAACAGTGGAGGAGGCGTCTTTGGAAACAATGGAAACATCCATAAATGGCAGAATGCACAAAAAAGGCATGTTACTGCTCTCCTATAAAGAAAGGTTAAACTGAAGACTTTTATGGGTAAACGGATACAACTCAAGACCATACTCATAAATGCAGTAAATCAGACCCGTATGCAGAACATTGTATTGTCTCACTAGTGTGAAAACCTGAACAAGTAAATAAAGGCCAAAATATAGAGTAGATACAGACAATTGGGAAGAAAGTGTTCAAAAGAATAGACAAACTATGATGGAGGAAAAGAGAAAGAAAAGAAGCAATTGACAGGCTGAATTGTTAAGAGGACAGTCTCATCTCTACAGGAAATTAAGAGCAGACAAGCCAAGCCAAAGTTGCATCCAGGGTTGGCAGGATAGCGCAGTGGTCTAAAGTGCCTGCTTAGGTAAGCTTAACCAACTGCAGGGACCATGATTCAATCCCCGGCACCACATGTGGCACCAGTCGCACCCCCAGGGCAGGCTGAACTGGCCATAGTAAAACAAACAAACAAACCAAAACAACAACAACAACCAAAAACAACAACAACAACAAAAAAAAAAAAAAAGAAAAAGCAAAGTTGGGGCCAGGGAGATAGCTCCGGGTTACAAGTGCCTGTCTAGCAAGTGCAAGGTTTTGAATTTGAACCACAGTTTCGGGGGGAAAAAAAAAAAAAAAAGCAAAGTTGTATCCAGAAAGTTGTGTTGTTTGTTGTCCCTCAAGTAAATAGGAACAGCCAGCATTTTCTAGGATCTTGCCCCCTGCATTTTAGTAAGCCCTCCTCAAATTTAGGATCTTGTGTGCCACATACCATTAAAGCGCTACCTTCATAATTTCTGAAGAGAAATTCCCTATAGAATCTCAAGATCTCTAAAAACTACTTACATTTTGTTAGTGTAGCTATTAATATTATAATTTTATACATTCTTTTCTGCATTTATCAAGGTCACTTGATGTGTCAAATAGTTTTCTGGCCCAATTACAAGACTATGAACCCACTGTATAGAAGTACGTTGAATAGACTTCCTCATTTCTGTGACTTGAAGCACAAGAAGAATGCTGTATAGAGAAAAGAGAACAAAGCAAATCAAATTCTGTTCTCAGTTACATCTTACCAAACATGTTGAGACCTTTATCTTCCTGTTTCTATATTGCTCTATAGAGGAATCTCGTTAAAACCCTGGTCGCTGACTCCCTTCCCAAAGGCTCCCATGCTTACCACAGGCTTTAATAATCTCCTCCTGTGGGCACAGAGACACAGCCCCCAGGTAAGTGCGCCTGACTGCTAGGATGGACCTGACCCTCACGGAAGCAGGCTCAGGTGGCATGTGGATTTTTCTTTTCTCTAAACTAACTGAAAACTTTTCTCGAATCATTTTAGCTTTTAATATAGTATTATTGGGGCTGGGAGATAGCTCAGTAGAATAAGAACTTACCTGGCAAGTGCAAGCACCTGAGTTCAATCCCCAGTTCTGAAAAAAAAAATATATTAATGGATATTGTGAACAGACCTCCATGATTCAAAATTCATTTATTGGGCCAGCAGGATAGTTCAGCGGGCTAGACTCTTCCTTAAGCAAGTACAGGGGATGGATTTGGACCCTTGAAATCACGATGGGCATGCTGCCCTGACCCCATCCCCTGGCCACACTGAGCCAGAAATGAAGTCTAGGTGTGGAGCTGAGCACCTGTAATCCCAGCACTAGGGAGACTGAAAACAGGAGGATCACTATGAGTCTGAGCTGCTACACACACAAAAATAGATAGATTATAGATACATAGACAGACAGACAGACAGACAGACAGACAGACAGACAGACAGATAGATAGATAGAAAATAAAAATCATACATTGAAACCCTAAGTCCAAGGGGCTGGGGAGATAGCTCAGTAGAATAAGTGATTCCCTGGCAAATGCAAGGGCCTGAGTTCAGTCCCTAAGTCCTGTGTAACAACAGCTGAAATTGTGGACTGGGAGGCAGTCAGGTTGGGTAAGGTCAAGAGGGTGAAGTTTAGGATCACATCTGTGCCCTCCTAAGAGACCTGGGCTTTCTCTTTTCCTCCATGTGAAGAGTGAAAAGTATGTGGACTGCGTGCAAGGGTCAGAACCCTCACCCAGGAGCTGCATCTGCTTCTACTCTGGGCTCAGAATTTCTAGCTTGTGATCTAAATGTGTTAGAAATACATTTCTGTTGCTCAAGCCAGCCATTCTGAGCAGGTTATTAGGGCAACCCAAGCTGTCTAATAAAAAAAAAAATTGTTAATTGAGACAACTGATAATTTCCAGAGAGCTCACAGGGATGCCATGACGCGTTCTGTAAAGGTGGTTGACTTAAAACAACAGATTTTTCATTCTTTCACAGCTCTGGAGGTTAAGCACCCTCAAATGAAGGTGTTGGCAAAGCCAATTTCTCTCCAAATGCTTTAGAAAAGAATTTGTCTTTACCTTAGTGCTACCTTCTGCTGGGACTCCATAATCTGGGTCATTCCTTGTTTTGTAGCCAAATCACTTGGATCTCTGCCTTCTTCTCACAGGGTGCTGTGCCCTCTGTGATTGTCTGTGTATCCGACCTCTTCTACAAGCCAATTAGGACATCAGCTAAGTATTTAAGGCACACTCCAATCTAGTAGGATCTAAATTTTAATTATTGATAACTACAAAATATCTATTTCTAAAGAGGGACACATTTTGAGACTCTGAGAAAACATGAATTTTAGAAAGGTGTTATTCAACTTTCTATAGTTTAAAATTGAGTTTAGTATTTCAGTATATAACAAAATATATAGATAGCTAACAGATACGGTTTTTCTAAGTGTCACGGTTTACACTAGGCCTGTGTGATGAAAGAGGTTCCCGTGAGCGTGTGGATGGTCCCACACACATGCCAGCCCTGGGCTGGGTCTGGAAGGCAGTGTCATGGTTTAGAGCAAAAATAGTCCTCCAAAGTGTCATGAGGCTTGGGAAGGTGATTGGATTGTACGGGTGGATTAACCCACTAGTGAGTTGGTAGTTGACTGTACTTTGGGAAGTGCAGCCTCTTGGAAGATGTGGGTCACTGGGGGCAGGGCCCAGAAGGACAGGGAAGACTGTCCCTAGGTCCTCCACCTTGTGTCTCTTTCCTGCAGGCCAAGGGTTGGTCCACCTTCCTTTGCTATGCTTTTGTGCCATGCCCTTTCTCTCTTGAAGCCAGGTAAGAGCAGAGTGAACTGTGAACCAGAATAAACCCCCTTTCCTTTAAGTTGTGAGTGTTGGGTCTTTAGCCCCAGAGATAGAAAATCTGACCAACACAGAACACTGTTAAGATGAGTGGGGTAGTGATTGTGAGTACACTTGACCATGTGGTTGAGAGGTTTTTGGCACTGACTTGCAAGAGGGTCAAGTTGGGAAGGTTGGGAAGGTTTAGAGAAGTGGGGTGTGGAGACCTTACGATGCTATAGGTAGAGACTGAGGAAATGTTCTACTCAGAGCTGAGAAGCCCAGATGGGGTCATGGAGCTTCAGATTTGAAAGTGGGCTACAGGCCACACAGGTTAGATTCTCCCAAAGAATGGATATGTTGCCCACATCCTAAAAGTATTATGTGAGATTGAAGGTAAAGGTAGCAGAATCATTGATCCAGAGAAGAAAATTTCAAGGAAGCCTGGCATTCAGTTATGGGGACTGGGAGTTCCTTTCAGACAGATCTCTGGTCTGACTCAGGAGCAAAATGCAGAGCTCAGTGATTTGAAAAATTTGCAGGTTTAGAGCTGTCCTGATAGCTCAGTGGATTAAAGCACTTGCTTAGGCAGATGCAAGGACCAGGGTTCGGTCCCCTCATGCCCTCCTGGGTCTGACCCTGGGGTGTTCTGATACAGTGACTGAGACTGGGTGTGGTGGTAGGTACCTGTAATCCCAGGGCTTGGAGGCTGAAGACAGGCAGATCACTATGAGTCCAATTTGTGTACTGAGACTCTGTAGACCTTATACTAAATACATTTAGAGAAAGAAAGAAAGAGAGAAAGAAAGAAAGAAAGAAAGAAAGAAACAAACAAACAAACAAACAAACAAACTTACAGCCCTTTCAGAAAAGAAGCACCTAAAAAGTTGGGCATAAGGGAAGCATAGTTGCTGAAAACAGGATCATTAGAAAGAAGGCAAGTACTTTGCATGAAGACACTATGAACCATGCCTTGCAGGCAGCTCAGCAAATATCCTGACACCACCAATTGTGGCCTGAACTGTGTAGAAGGGTAAACTCTTCTGAAAGCCTTTCTTTTGGAAAGAGAACCCCGATGTGCTTGCTCATTCAGCAATGCTTAGGGAAGCATATCCCTGAGTTCAACACCCCCCACCCCCCGGACTCAGAGATAAACGCAGCTGTTGTCCCATGGGGCAAAGGTATTCATTCTTCTGGCCACAGGTGCTGGCATCACACATGTGGTGTTATTTCTTCAGGCATGGAGAACATAACCATTTTGGAGTCATGTGGTTGTTACTCAGATCTCAGTAAAAAACCACGGAAGCCAGGTGATGTGCTTTGCAAGGATACTGGGCCTTGCCAGGACCCCAAGGGAGGAACAGGCAGGTATCTTCGGGTGTGAGGCTCAGGATGTAGTGGAGGGTTTAGGAGGTTGGTGAGGACAGGAGCATGCAGCGTTGCGGAGGAATTCCTGGGGCTGGGAGTGGAGCACGACTGTAGTGTAAGCGGCCAAGTCCAGGACACAGCAGCACCCAAGACTGCTCACGTCTCACCACCACAGGCCTGTGAGGCCACAGAGGCATGGGACTTAGCACTTGTCCTGCTGAGTTTTGCCTGACTTTGATCTAATTTCTTTCTATTCCCTTTTGGAATGTGTACCTGTGATATAAAATATTGGAAATACTTTCTTCTTAATTTTTACAGGTTCTCACAGCTAAGAGTTTGCCTTGAGTCTCAAAGGAGACCTTGGGCTTGGACTTTTGAGCAATAAAGGAACTATTAAAACTTTGGTGATTCAGACATCGACTATGTGTGCCTTATATAATGAAATTAACATGAGCTTTTGGGGGAGCAAAGGGCAGACTGCTTCAGTGCAGGATTAAAAAGGTCTCCCAGGAGAATCTCAGGATTTGGAGAAGGTGATTCGATTATCGCGTGGCACCATGGTCAGTTAGCCAAGTCAGCCACTAATGTGTCCCCAACTGAATGTGTTGTTGGGAGACGGGGCCTGGTCAGAAGAGGTGGGTCACTGGGGATGTGGCTTAGAAAGGTGTAGTTGTGTCCTGGCTCCTCCTCCCCTTCTGTGATTCCTGGCTGCCATGGTGAAACAGTTTTCCCCCAGAACGTCCTTGTCCCATAGTTTCTGATTGGAGCCAGCTGACTGTGACCTAAGCCCTAAGCCAGTGTAAGCCTCCCTGCCTTAGTTACTCTTCTCTCGTTGCTGAGACAAACACCCAACACTCAAAATGAGGCAAGGGAAGGTTTATTTAGCTCACAGCTATTGGAGGTTTTAGTCTATGTTCAGCTGGCTCCAAAGCAGACTGGCACATGGCAGAGGACCACCTTCTATGGCAGTGGGCAGAGAGCAAGAGCACAGGGAGAGCTAGCAGCAACACAAGCAGCTAACTTCTCTTCTGACCTTACATTGAAATGCAAATCATCTGCCCCGGGGAAAGGCAGCCCCCATTTCTACAATAATCAATTACAAATTCCAGAATCTGCCCCATCCTGCTCTGTGACTTCATGAGGCTTTGGGGGGACACCTATACAGAAACCATAATACTTCCCCTTATGTAAAAAAAAGATGTGGACATTGGGTACTTTGTCCCAGCAACAGCAAGGTGACTAAAATCCTAAGTAGTACATATTATACTGTGTGTCATCTCCTTAGCTCATCTTTTTCGTTTTGTTGAATTTTGCTTACAGTGGCTTTTGTCTCCAGGAGAAAGGTTAAGATCTCCCCGTGGCTGCCGGGCGTGGTGGTGCACACCTGTAATCCCAGCACTCAGGAGGCTGAGGCAGGAGGATCGGTGCAAGTTCGAGACCAGCCTGGGCTACAAAAGTGAGCTCAAGGCCAGCCTGAACTGCATAGCCAGACCCTGTCTCAAAAAGACAAAAAAAAAAAGGTCTCCCCGAGGCTGACATTTAGGGGAATGCGAGGTGGCCGGCAAGCCAAGGCTGTGCTCCTAACGCACTTGAGCCACAAAGGTTGCTACCACGGAGCACGCAACTGCCTCTGTGTTCCCTCCTTAATGTGGCCACTAGCAAGATAAGGAGCATTGCAGCAAATAAAGCACTTAATAGTTGTGAGGGGTTAGTGCATCCAGAGGATCTGTCTTGTAACTAGTGGAGGTTTCTGATCTGGGATGCAAAAAACATTTTATCAACTCTTCAAGTTGGTTGTTGTCTTAGTTACTTTTCTCTTGTTGCTGGGACAAATACCTGACACACATGCTTAGGAGAGGAAAGGTTTATTTAACTCAGTTACTGGAAGTTTCAAGATGATGCCCCCGATTTAGAGGGTCTGGAGGAGAGTCTGGGGCTCTGCTGTGTCCAGGGTGATCTGCTCCATAACCTCCAAGAGACTGTCACCTGGTTGGTGGGGGGGGGAGGGAACCCTGACAGCGCATGCTGTCAGTTTAATGGTGTGTGCCTCTCTTGGCCACGCCCCCTCAAGCCCCGCCCCTGGAGCCCAGCACTTGACAGACCCATGATTTACATGAGGCTTTGGGGTAATAACTAGATACAAACCACAACAGGTGTTTTAAAAATTACACTCCTAGTAATCAATAGAAGATCCAGGCCAAAATATCTTTAAAGGTCTATGCTGCTGACCTTTACTATCAGCATATTTCTCAGCGTATTTGGCTTAAATAACATTTGTGGATATTAGAGCCTATATTGCACAATACATATTCTTTTTAGAGTATTCAAAGGATGTTCACCAATTTAGGCCATAGAATAGAATGAAGCGTACTTCACCAAATTAAATACAAGAAAATAAGTATTACCATGTGTGTTTGTTAACCACAACAAATTTATATTATTAACCAGTGTAATACATAAAAACTCTATTTTGAAATGAAGTATAAAATGCTTTATGGCCTCAGCTTTCAAAACGAATATCAGTGGAACATCTCCTTTCATGTTGGGAACCGTAGAGGATTAAAAAAAAAAAAAATCTCTGTTAAGCTGGTCAAGAAAATCGACTCTCAAAAGTAATTGATCAGTTTGCAATTGAGCATTGGTAAGATTTCTGAAAGTGAACTTATGTATTGACCCTGAAGAAAGATGTATTCAGCGACATAACTAAGCCTTTCTGATAGGCCCGGATCATTTAGATCAGTGGTCCATATTTTGCAATGGTCTCATTTTTAAATCCCCCCAAACAGCCTTTTCAATGTCATTCTTGAACAGGAGAAGGGACTGACAAATGTAATGAAAATGTAAAAGAAATGCTTTTTCTGCACATGTTAGTCCCACTGTCTATTGGCTGTTCACTCAGCTCTGATGTAGTTGGGGTCATCAGGGAAGTAATAGCAGCGCGAACTCTGTCCATATCTGACCTTCCGAACAGTAGGGACATTCTGTGTCACTGGAGGTAGCTGCTGCTGACATGCAAGGAGGAGCAGGGCTGCCATTCCTTGTCGAAAAGTTTCTGGAGAACGTTTTTTCCCCTCTTTTTCTGCTGCAGACATGGTGTTTCAAGAATCAGACAAAATATATTTCATGGAAAGTCTATTTTGAGTTCGACATTCATTTGAAAAGCTAAAACTAGCACCCGGATAAAAAAAGGAAGGGATGAAACATCAAACTGAAAATATCTCCCTATATTGTGACATTTTAGTGAGTGTAAATGAAATCACCTTTAAGACTGTCACAAGCAAAGAAATCCAACTGGGGCCTTGATGACTGAAGGGATGCTAAAGAATCTCTCATCAGCAGACCAGAAAGAATAAAGCAAAAGCTACCAGCCACATGCAGATGTTATCAGGATGTGACTTCAGCCCAGCCCTGATTCCCGAAGGAGAGACAAAACTGCAGATGTTTAATGTATTACAGGAACTAACAGCGAATGCTATTTGCTTCTCCTATTTTATAATGTTTAATTTTTTTTTTTTTAAGACACATGAATTGCACTTTGGAAGAACTTCCTCCAACCTCATTATGAAAGCCTAAATGCTTACTACTAGGACACAAGGAATTCTGGGTAAGTGGCAGATGCGAGTGTGGACAGTGAGAAATGTGTGGAGGCGGAGGGTGTGTGTTTGCATTCACAGAAGCAGGCAGTTCTCATTATTTTGTATTAATGGATGCAGAGGTGTGAGATTTAGGGACTGAGCACTGATTTGGCAGCAACCCTACTTTAAATCTAATGTTTATATCATGGAAAGCACAATATATATATGAACTCAAACTTGTTAAACAAATTAGAACACATTTGGAAATGTGAAGTGAATAGTTCTGCTAAGATGTTTTTTTTTTTTTTTTTTTTTTTTTTTTTCTTCTTTTAGGATATAAAGTAGCAATTTAATAGTTGCAAAAGGAGTTATTTACTTTTCACTAACCATCTACCCTCTTTGAATTTTTTTTTGAAACACTGTTAGGTTTTATATTTTTAAATCAATCCATTACAAAATCATCTTGCGTAGCAAGAAGTAGATTACTCTTTTATTGTGGTTAGACATACATATTTCTGAGGAAAATCCTGTGTTTCAAGAAACGCCACCTACCTGCTCTATGCAAGGGCAAGTTTGTTCCCAGTTCAGAGAGGATGTGAGAGTGGGGGGCTCAGATCAGTCAGCGGGTGCTCCCTTCAGCCCCACTTGTGGCTCTGCCCTCTCTTCCCTAGGACAGCTTCTGTCCTCTGCCTCTGGAGCATGCAGGACACCGTGCCTTCAAGGCCTTGGGCCTAGAAGCCACCTCCATTAGGTGGATGACAGGCACTGAGGATCACAGAACCAAAGCAGAAACAGGAGATGGAAGCTACTTTCATTCTGAAAGAACAGGATGCCCATCCGGGATGGGCCTGTCTCTCAGATAAAATACAATTTACATTTGAGAGAATAAATATTGGAAAGACTCCCAAAGAACTGCACTCTTTAGGTAGAGATGATCAAGTCGGGGGCTTGTAAAGTTGAAAACTCAGAGACAGCTAACACGTGGAATGAGGGCTGCACTAGGAGGTATTCTCAAGATGACTGCCTATAAGATGAAGGACAAAACAAGGCTAAAACACTGTTGGAAATGTATTGCAGTTTCTGAAGGAAGGAGTCAGATGAGATTTGAGCTTAAGAGGAAGAAAAGATATAGGTTTACTTTATCTTATTAAACGAAGTCATTCTAACATGATATTTTGAAGGCTAATGAAATCAAACATAAAAACAATTCTTGTTAGAGAACACTGATATATTTCTGTCCATATGGTATTAATTCAGTAGAAAGTAAGCATAGTGTATCTTTAAGGGTTGGCTTGTTGTGGGCCCAATATGTTCTTCTTTTTATATTTCTATTCCAAGTGTCTAAAACAATTTGGACCATTGACATCGTCCACTAATCTTGGTTGAACTAAATCACTCCATGAGAAGAAAGAACCCTGGTCATCATACTTGATGAAACACAAATTTCAAATATTTGACTCTAACAGCACTGTATTTTGAAAAGTCTATCTCAGCGTTTAAGAAAACTCCATGCAGTTTTTGTGCCAGTGTAGACAACAGAGGGAATGAAAACATTTCTCAGAGTAAGGTGGTTCTACCTTTTGTCAAGATGTGACCAGCCAGAAAACTCAAAAATATTTTGAGGAGATGCTATCTGCCATAGCGATGATCACAATATATGTAGGATCAAAGAAAATTTCACATTTTACCCTGGTGATTAGCTGTAATTAAATAAAGTAAGTCTTTTTAAACTTCATTAGCAGCAAGACGTTTGCTACAGCAGAGTGGGCACAAATCATCCATTCTTAATTAAAAGATAATCCACAGGCTGGCCATAATCTTCTAAAAATACACCATTTCCCCTGAAAGATTTTCTCATCAAATAGGGATAAATAACAGTTTCTCTGAATTTAAGCCATGAAGGACTCGAGGCTCCTCCCCTTTCTCTGAGTGAGGGCTGAGTGCAGCTGATAGCATCACGTTGGCATGCTATTATCTAAAATGGTAGAATACCTCACTTCAGCGAAGTCTGACATAAATCTTTGAAAACAAAGACATTGCATATGTATGAGCTGAAATAGATATGACAGTGTTGGCACATTAATATTCCTGTCACTAGGGGGTTTCAAACTTTTAAGGAAACGTTGGGAATGAATTCAGACTGTAGCTGGTAAAATAGGGCCACATCCAGTAGGACAATTAGGCATCCCTAACCATAATAAAACATGTACAGAGAAAGGGTACTACCGTTCCTTGGCTTTGGTAAAAAAATGAATGTATGATTGCCTCTTGGGAATGCCAAGAATAATTAATTTGGCTTAGAGATTTGCATGGTTGTTTAGAACATACTAATATGAATATTCCATAAAGACCAGTCCCGATCAATAGAAGAGAACTGTTTATTCTTGTGGAGCTGCTGTGGTGGTTCATGGGTAACAGATGTTTCCACTTAATCCACAACAACCCTCATTAAAAGTAACCATGGGGCCTAATTGAATAGTTCTCCTCATAGTTGGATCTTTCAGAAATAGTTCTTTTATGTCCTACAATTATTTTTTTCCCTTATTTTAGTTGCAGTTATGAAAAACTTTACCATAGATACCTATCTAACTTCTCTGGAAACAGTAAATAAATGAAATATAAATTTCTTTTTACTCTGTATTCTTCTGTCACAGACTTAGTATGTGTTGGAAAACATTGACTTAGGAATGCCAACTATTTTTAGAAAAGCCTTATAAATCATCATACTCTAGAAAAATCACCACTTACCAAGAAAGATGACATAACACCTACATCAGCTTTCCCTCTTTATGGGAATGGGCAAGAGTTTTTCAACACCAGATCCTAATGAAACATAGCCAGGTAGTTACAGTCCTGGTGTTTGAAGATTATGTTGAAATGTTAGAAGTTTTCTTTTGGTAAAACACATGTGTTGATCTGGTGAGTGGAAATGAGGGACTGCTTAAAAGGCTTTTTACCAAAAGCCTTTTCGGACACATTACTGCAGCCCTGGGAGGCTTGGTCTGAGCTGACAGCAGTCTCCCAGATGGAGAAAAAAAGGCTTCAAACGTCTCCTTTGACAAAGACACATGAAATAATATCTGAGAAAGAAATTTCAAGCAAACATGATGGCAAATGAGCAATTGTGTGGGCTGTGGAGGAGCGAGCCCATTACACTCCCAAATACCTTTGTTCTTCAGATTTCACTCATAACATGGCCTAGAGGTGCTTAGGTCGGTATTTTTTAAAACAATTTAATCTATGACTGTGCTTTGGGTTTGGTTGAACTCCTTTATTACACTAATGCTCTTGGTCACTCCATGCATGTGTCAGCACTGTTTTTGAATGGCAAAGGGGGGAACAAACGAAGCACAAAGAAAGGCTTTCGCAGCTCACTCTGTGCAACTTTACTTTAGAAAGAAAGAAATATTCCACGGAGATAAGTTCTGTGACACTTGAAAAATACTATTATCTCGCAAAGGGTACCACAGGTTGAAAAAAAATGATCTAAAGTAAATTAAATAATATTGGCAAAAGTGGCAGCAAACCTGACCAAATATTTGTGGTATAACTTCACTCTTTAATTTTATGCTCTTAATGATACATTACTATAGGTCACAGTAGAAAACAGATCGGAGAAGCACTTTCTTAAAGGTATTAAAATTTAAATTTTAAAATGTTTACTTTTTTTTTTTTTTTTATAAAATAGTACACCGTGAAGAATTTACTCCCACAAAATGAGTTTTGATCCTATCTTATAAATAAATCTCATTAAAAACACATATGCCCAATGAATTGAAGCCAAAGTTTCAACTAGGATGAATAACAATAATAAATGGGACGGAACACAAACTTTACAAATGATTGAGATGTATTCTTCCCCGCAGTGTCTGTTTTATCTTTCATAAAAATAAATCTACTACTGATCAAGGATACATTGTATCTTAGGAAACATGTTTACGTTATGATGTGATTAACATGAATTATAAGTAAAAGCAAAGGCACTTTGTCTTTGAAACTCTTCTACTTTATGTTATTTATTGTGGTAAAATAATGATTGCTGTCTCTTCTTTCCTTGATATATTTGGGATGTTTTACATGACTTTGAAATGGCTTAAATATTCTACCACCCACTACCAAATGTTCAGAAAAGGTGAAGAAATTTTGCCATTTACTTTGTCTATGGTCATTTCTTATAGTCTGATTCGATACCTGGGAATAAAAAAAATGGTCAAATATTTTGGAATTTATTTAAAGTTACAATATAAGGTGCCTGATAAGAAGTATCTCACATCCTTTTACACGAGGACACCGCAAACCCTCTAAACCCACATGTGCTAGTGAAATGACTTGCACGGTGCCTTAGCAAGGAGTGTTCCTGAAATAGCTGTGCACACCAGTTGCCATTTTTAGAAACACTAAACAGATGCAATATTTTCCCAACCACTTGCACACAAAGAATCTTATGCCCTCGCTATTTCGTTCTCAGGGAAGGCAGCCTCTTGTTGCATCAGGTCATACACATTGAATTTACTGTACTATTATGCTCTCTGATGACCATGAAAGAGCTGGAATTACAGCATCCCACTAATAAAGTGATCCTGTGCCTTTGTTTATTATGTATATTGGGCCTATGAATATTTATTGAAGCTCTTCAAGTATATAAATCTGCCTGATTTCAAACATAAAATGCATTTCCTTTTTCGAAGTAAACATTTGTCTCACCTGCAGTATATTCTCATTTATTTATTTATTTTATTTTTTTTTTTTTTGACTTAAAAGTATGATTGTGGGCTTCATTCTACATGACTCTGACACATTTAGAGCAACTGGCTTATATGAAATGTAGAACATAAACATCTACAAATCAAATTTGAATCTGGTATTACCAGTGGAGAATTCACCTTAAATATTGGTTCCATTTAATCTTGCATTCTATGCCATTTCATTGCCTAGCAAAACAAATCCTCCATCTTCTGCTGACATTTTATATAAATGCATAAAATCACAACTTGTTTTCTTATCCCTGTATTGCTTACTCCTTCAAAAAGCAGATATGCTTTATAAAAGCAGTTGTTATATTAAGATGTATGTCTGCTTTTCTTCAGAAGACAGATTAGAGTGCTTCAGCTGCCACTAAAGTTGTCGCTCTTTGTAACAAAATGTAATGCTGCATATATAAAAATGCAAAGTGTAATGTAGAGTCAAATGTCTCTCAGCACAAGAGTTGTTCGTTTTAGCACCCATTTTGTTGGTATTTATCAACTTACTAATTATAGGCAAATTGCTTCCAACACGAAAACTGTGATGATTAGCAGTTTTTTCTGCTAACTCTAGTCTACTGTAGTTCCGGTAAAAGAATGTCAATAATCCAGATTCCTTTCTTTTTCCTGGCTTAGAACATGTAAAAATAAATTCATCAGGCTAGCATTTCTCAACTTATGGTAAGCGTGGTTTGGAAGGGTGGGGGAAGGGGACAAAACAGGATGGTTGTGAAATTAGGAAGATCTGCTGACCGTGTCCCATCAGCTGGGGAGGCTTTCTGGAGATGGCCTATCACAACCAGAATGAGATAGTCCCAGCTTTGCTATTTGAGCAAATGCACTTGAACATTTACAAGGTAAGCGCACCATTTGTTAGAAGCCAGCATTAGATCTCAGCACTAACGGAGTGCAGAAGTGGAATCTTAAGCACTCACTCATATAGCATCATCGATAACCAGAAAAAGGCTGGCATCCCTTGTTCCAAAGCCCTCATCCAAGTCCGCGACCAAGTTGTGTGATCCTGCTTGGTCAGATATAAAACACTTTGTAACCTTTAGCCCTCCATTACAATCCGTTAAAGTGAGCCTGAATAAAAATGGGACTAACATGCCAATCCGGAAGATGTTTTCATAATGTGCAATGCAATAAAAGGTCGAATTTTCTATCACTGTTGCTAATTTCACCCATTTGTTTCTCATTACAAGAAGTAAACAAGATTAAATGGAAAATCTTACAGTTCGCAGAGTACTTTACGCAGCAGAAATGTCTGTAGCGAATACTGACTTAGTGTCTTAAGCAACTTATGTGCCTCCACGTGAGCGTTTCTCCCTGCTATGAAGTTTTTACGATTTTAAAGTTATATTGGCAGGTTCCAGTCAACAATGATGTGCTCAATGGCCTTCTCTCTCCAATACATTGCTTTTAGTCTAATTGCTTATTTGCAGTCTCAGCAAGCAGAGAGAAGAATTTTATCCTCTTTGCCTCGTCTCTGAATACTAACTAGCTGGCCCAGCGAAGGCTCTCTAAAGAGTGAAACTGCATGAGAGACACACTGCATTTGACACAGTCAAGAGGTAAAAGAAAGAGCAAAACAAAAGTCTATTCAGAACTGAATCCTCTGATATTCTCCTCCTCCCCCAAGCCCCTTTAAAAATAAAGGGGAACCCATAAATCCATGCCTGAATGCCTGAGGTTGTCAGTTAATAAAGGACAATGAATGACAGGTGACTGTCAGTATAATTCTCAGTCTCCAAGTTATCACTTTTTGGCATTGTTGAACAAGAAAAGTGTATACATAACAAGGAGATATGTCGTAAGTTCTCCATGAATGCACAGACAAGTTCAGTATAGGAGAAGCCACTAAGCATTTCCATGTGGGTGCACAGAGTTCTTTCTAGCTCTGTGTCTTTTTCCTAGAAAAATTCTCAGATTAGTAAGTGTTCTTCCAGTAAAGATAATGCTAAATAATTTTGGATAAAATTACTGAAGGGCTATGAACCTGCTCGCCTCTTAATTCCCTTTTTACCCTACAATAGGAGATGTGACTTGATACATAAAAACTCCTTGCACATGTTGCTAAACTTTTTTAAAGGAGGAGGAACCAACTGATGAGAGTTTTTCTGTTTGATTTTTAAAAGGCTCTTCTCAGGCTATTTTCCCTCAAGATCTCTTTATACTTTCATCTCCGAAGACTGCCTTAATCCTCCTGTCTTTGTTGTTTCAATGTCTGATCAGCTTGTTTTAGAATCGCCTCTATCCCACATTTGCTAGAGCTGAAACTTGACTTCAGGCACCCACAGTTATAAATCCCTTCAAACACACAGGCCTTCCAAGGAGAGGGTTGAAACGGGAAAAGTTTTGATGGTTATCTCTGTAACATATATTTAATTTTCTGTTGCATGAACTATGCAGGTACGCAAACATATGCGGTGCAATGCTATCATCTGTAATTTAAAAAGCTTGGCTTCTTTTTAGATTATTGGCACATTTGCCATCTGCAGTGGAAGGACAAAAATTATATTCTCTGTTCCACTGGAATGGATAAGAGATACAGTTAACCAGAGCCAGAGATTTCCAACTCTCATCATGGTGGATAGGAAAATGAGCCAAGCTGCTCAGGCCAAGGGGACCCACAGGGCCACAGAAGCACAGGAAGCATGACTGTGATCTGGGCATGGCTCCGTGCCAGAGTTCTGCGGGTCTTCTCTCCATGGCAGGTGTAACATGCTGAGGATACTTCTGATGGCTGCTGAAAGAAAACTGGGAGATAGAGGGAAGTTTGTTTTCTGATTACATTTTACTTTTTCTTGCTATAAAGGGAAACAAAAACTATTTTTGAAAACATGAGCCTGATAGAATGTTGTCTGTTTTCCTACAAAATGTGGATTAAAAAGGTGTTGCATGGTTGAAGACTGGAAACTGAAAATATTTGATGGAAAAAGTCACTCCCAACAGTGTTGGCCTCAGTCTGGAAGACATTGCTTTGCAGGCGATTTGACATGGGGACTTTTCTTGATGATATACAAAAATATTTTTGTATGAAAAAGTACATAGGGTTGTTTGCACATTTTCTAGTTTTTTTTCCTGTGTTGTTTTGTTTTTACTTGACAGCAGAGGTGGCCTGAATGGCAACAGCTGAGCATTTACTTTAGAGGCCAGAGCAAGAATATGTATAACTAGAGCCTGAGTATGCTTTCACACAATTCTTATAGGTAGATTCTTCATGTGATTTAGTTGTGTTGGCCTCACAAAAGCCCCTAGGAAAATAATCCTCAAAAAATCTGCCAAGTTTGTAGATATTAAACTGGGAAGTGAGAAACAAAATTTTTCTAAAACTCAGAAATAAAGTATAGTATTATTTTGATGGTTACAAGAAACCTGGGTATGAAAATCACATAAAATTGTGGTTGGAGTGAAAGGAAGTAAGAGATTTTTAACTATAACACATGAAATTAATTTTGTACACATTTAAAGTATCATTTGCTTTTCAAGAGAGAGAGAGAGAAAATGTATATAGACATGACCAAACTCTATAGCTTACTTTCAAGTAGTTACATGTATATTTTAAAATAGTAATTGTGTAATTATTACTTGAAACCAAAGGTGTATGTGTGAACTGTGTATAAATGCACATGGGTGTGTGGATGGATGGGTGTTGGAATAACTGTGAGAAAGTTAAAGAAATGTTGCGTTGGCAGTACTAACTACTTCATACTAGTGACTTTTCAAAATAAAGATATGTAATTCTGCATTTCATTTATATTTAACAAGATACCCGCTCTACACTTGAGGAAATTCCAATTATTTTCAAAAATAATGACCTGTGGGTCAGTCATATCTTGACAACTTCTGGTGAGAGTTCAAGTAAAGGATTCAGAGTCTTCGAAATACAGAAATCTAAGTCAATCTTCATCATTATGAAATGACAGAGAGTTCTACATATTTTCTGAGTAAGAATTATTTTATGAGCTAGTTATGTCTATGGAGATTGATAGCTTCTTTGTCTAGTGTCAAAGAACAAGGTGGTCAGGGGAAAGAATAAAATACCCAGCTGATCATCATGCTATTCTTAAATAGTAAGTGATAAATGCTTTCCTTCTGAAGGTAATTAAGGCTAAAATGCATTAGTAACTGTACTGTAGCCAATGTTTGTCTTCTAGGTTATAAGGATGCAGTATCACAGTTGCGGAACATAGTGAATGATTCCTGAGAGTCAGGGAGGCAGTGCAGCTGAGGAGGGGATGACACTCAAGAGGAAGGAAGGCAAGAGAGGAAGAGGAGAAGAAAGTTGGCTGGAGAGCAGGGAAACAGACACAGATATAGATGTCTTGGTGAATGCATGGGGAAAATGTCCGAAGTGTGACTTCTACCTTGCAGTTACAACAGATAGATGGATTGATGGATGGATGGATAGATGGATGGATACAGCAATGGAAGGATGGATGGATGGATGGATATAGGAATGGATGGATGGATGGTTGCATGTGTGTATGTGTGTATGTATGTATGTGTGTGTATAGATGGATGGATACAGGATTGGATGGAGGGATGAATGGATGGATGGATACAGGTATGGATGCATGTATGGATGCATGTATGTATGTATAGATGGATGGATACATGATTGGATGGAGGAATGGATGGATGGATGGATGGATGGATGGATGGATATGGATGGACAGACCAGATAGGTGATGCATAGCATGACAGATACTGTATGAAGAATCTTACAATGGGAAGTGAAATGCTATGATGCTACTTTGGAAAAGTCTGTCCTTCTCTATTACTATTTAATTTTAATAAACGAGGGGTTTTATTTTCTGTCATAAAATGCTTACTGAGGAACAGGGAAAATTTTTAAAATGTCACAACTTCAACTTTAACTACAACTTTAGTTGTATCACCAAGAATGGAAATTCAAATTAGACTTTGCTGTAACAACTAAAATGACCAAGTATATACTGTCTGTCCTTGGGCTAGCAGCTATACGTTGAAAACATAGAATAATAGTGACTTACAAAGTGTTAGTGTGAATATAAATTGCTGTGTTTTTTTCTGAAGCAAAATATGCCCTCACAAATGTCCTATAGGCCAAAAGCCTTGAAAATGTGCACATACTAGCAATTCTACTTCTTGGAATTTATCCAAAAGAAATAATCAGTTAATCCAGGTAATTAAAATGGAATCAACTTAAATGTGAACTATAAAAATTGATTAAATAAATTACATCCAGAAGGATACCATTGTCTAATTCCAATTATGAAAAATCAAACCCATTGACAACATTCCCAGGCAAAATGAAATGTAGAGCTGAGTGGTGATCAGCCCCTGTCAGCTATACACAGAACGTGTAGGAGAGCAGGCTGTGCTTCACTCCAATCAGACAGTTCAATAAATATGTCCTATTGATCACGCTATAGTAACTATGACTAGTTACCACTTGTAGTCCTGCAAATGTTCGCTTTTGTTATAAAATTAAAAGTTACTATTACAGCTGGAGGAAGTATATGTCAGGCATGGCATCCCACAGCTGCGGTTGGCACCTGGGCAACTAACACAGGCGTGTTTTTAATTGGAGACCAGCGTGCATTATACAGGAAGTTCAAGGTCAACCTAAATTATTTAGCAAGACTCTATCTCAACCACCCAGACCAAACCGAACCAAAGCAAACCAAATCAAATAAAATCAAACTCCAAATAAAACAACCTAAAGCTCCAATAGTATAGTAAGATAGAGAAAACTGCTCTATTATAAATTAACATTCAGATACCCAGTGGAAAAAAGTATTTGAAAGGTCAGTGACCAGCTTAGCTGCATAGCACCTGCCTGGCAAGGTCTGAGTTCAATTCTTGGTAAAAAAAAAAAAAAAAAGAAAAAAACAAAACAAAACAAACAAACAAACAAACAAAAAAAAAACTTTGATTCTCTCATGGCCTAACAAGAGAAAATGATGAACATTTTGGCAATTTTTTCAGAAAGAGGCAAATGTATGAGTAAGGACTTTATTCAGAGGTATATAATGGAATTGCAATTGTAAAATTAAGCTTTCCTTTGCATATAGGTTATTTTTTTAACGAATACTTTTACACTTACGCAAAGTGTTAGAGTGAGAATCAATTGAAGCTAGAAATTCTCACAATTTCCATGAAGTGCTACCCTTGAAGGTTTCAAATGTCTGCTCATTACAATTTCAAATGCATGCATTGAATTCTAGCATTAGTTTCCTTTTCTACCTGTAATTAATGCGCCAGTAATACAAAAATTATTTTAGGATGATACATTGGTATGAGAGAACAGATACACAGCCATGGAGACAATACTTTGCTAGCATATTCCAAGTGCACTCCTTCTGACTTGAAGAGCTTGTGTGTTCCTCTGTGTCCAGCATTCAATCACACCTTCCTCTCTATTCCCAGGATGTGCAACAGGAGCTCCTCGGCAAGTGACTGGGGCAGGCAGAACGCTGGGAGGAAATCCTCACTTCTGTTTATTCGGTGCATTCACCAGCCTTTGAGTGAATCTTACCCCTTTTCTCTGTCTGGATGATTACTCATGTTTCCACTTGTGCTAAGCTCTGCTGCTCCTCTCTCCTGTAGCATTGCAAGCTTTACACAGCATCATCTGAGGAAGTGACCCATGCATGCCTGGGACAAGCAGGTCAAGTATTTGTCCTTTAGTTACTGTTCTCTCCTTGCTGGGACAAATACCTAACACTCAAAATGAGGGAAGGAAAGGCTTATTTAGCTCATAGTTACTGGAGGTTTGGAGACACTGGAGGAGAGGCTGGGGTACTGCCCTGTCCAGAATAACCCTCTCCACAGCTCCAAGAGAGGTCCCCAGGCCTGGGGTGGGAGTTGCGTGCTGTTAGTTTAATGGTTCTCGCTTTTTTGGCCCCACCCCTCAAGCCCCGCCCTGGCCCTATGGCCCCACCCCTTGAACCCTGTGATTTAAATGAGGCCTTGGGGGAACAATTAGAGCTAGATAAAAACGGTAATAATTTGCTAAAGAAAAAAAAGAATGGAGAATGGGTCAGCATCAATTTTTTGAAACTGTACAACTGTCCTATATGTGCCATCAGTGCAGTCAGTATTTGGATACCTGGACAGGCAAAAAAATGAGGTAAAAGCTGTACGTATTCTGGAAATCGCCGCAGTGAGACACATTATCCATGGTCACGGAGACTGCTCACAGGTGGAAAATAATACTCAGAACAGTGCACGATTGAAGGTTCTCCACACGCTGTACCCTTTGTACAGCCTATATGCTGCAGCAGCAGGACTCTTTACCTTTTGATTCTTTTTGGCTGATCATCCAGAGGGTAAGTGGGTCTTGTATCTAAATCTGTCTTCATGCTGGCAAATATTGTCAGTCATTTTAGGGTGAACTCGTGTAGATATTAGACAGGCTAATATAAGTATTAATTCTGTTTTTAACAATCTCACAGTGAATAAGTTCTAATATCAGGTTCCAAATCTGATAGACAAGCATGCTGCTAATAAAATGAATTGATAAACAGCAATACCAGCCCCAACAAGGAAGCCAGGTATTTCGAAATCCTGAACACTTGATGAAAAGTTCAAACTCTCACCACATTTACTGTATCAGAAATGTTCTCCGCATTCTGGCTTTGTTTAGTTATTTCCTCATTTTAGGGTCAAGCTGCATGGATAGAAGGAAGACAGTGGCCGGCGACTTGCCCCAGTCCTTTTCCTACAGCTGTGCCAGCTGACATCGTGCTGACCAGAGTTCAAAGGTCAGCCATCACCTGTGGCGGATGCGCGCGTGGTGCTGAAGATTGGATGCTGGTAGAGGACCTTCAGGTGAGGGAGCTTCACTACTGGGAAACTTTTCCTACTGAGTGACATGAAGCAGCTGACCAACACACTTTTGTTTTTCTTCTGAACAGCCGACCCCGTTCATACAGGGGACTCTCTTGTAAAATGAGCAACAGTAACAATCACATTTATGTACCTTGGCTCTGGTTTGCTCTAAAACCTGAAGAATCCACCTGCTTTGGGATCAAGAACCTGAAGTGACTATTCAAAGTAATCACCTTCCCGAATCTTCCAGCGTGCAGACAGGAAGATTAGTTTTATATTTGGGAGCTTGGATAAACACTTTGGTATAATCAGAAAGTATTGGGAAGCCTTATTTTTATGGATTCTACATTTATATGTAGCTGAAACATGAAGAGGATATATATGAACACATTTCAGAAGATATTATAACTTAAATTCTACAATAATTCTTGCTTTCTGAAATATCATGTAGGCATTTTCTAAGCACCTACTATTGTTAGTGCTGAGTATTTTTTGTTATAATTTAATATTTGACCCAACTCTAAATTTTGCATCTCCTTTACTTTATTTCTCATTCTCAGCCATTTATTTCCCAGAATGTGATATTTTTCTCTTTTGAAAAAAATTCTGAAGCGTGAGGCTTCCTGTTCCTGTTTGGCTTAATGTGATGGCTTTACAGAACAAAGATGACACATGATTTCATTGTTTGTTTCCTCAGTGACAGTGGAAAAGAAGCCACCTACATCCTCTTGCTTAGTTTCCCTTGAGAAAAATGATCAAAGTGAGCTGTGAAGCTACATAACCAGAGGAGACGTTTCCTGTGCTGCGTTCCCAGCATTGGCCATATGATTATCATTGCCACACAACCTACAGCAAAAATTTGTGAAGGAATGGAAATCACACTGGCTGTTAGGTGTTGACTTGGATGAGGGGAAGGAAGAAAATGTATGCCAAGAATTTGTTATGTGCTGGTTTGTGCTGTTTATTTGAAGACAGAGATAGGCGCTGATGTAGGAACCAGCCTTCTAGGGGGTAAAAGCAGTGGATTTGGATGAAGAGGTGGTAGAGATGGTAGACAATGGTGGTAAGTGGTGGTAGCCTGGTTTCAGCTGGGAGAGAATTGTTTGTACATACATAAATACCTATGGCACCTAGGAAATGCACAACAGCTTAATTTCTTAACCTATTTCACCTACTACTGTTACTTTAATGTAATAGTGCTTAATAATTGATGCCTGTCCATTTTAAATGTTGTTTATGTTTAGATGCCCTATAAGAGTTCTCAAAGGCTGTCAATGACCAGGCATATGGAATACTGGGGTTGACTAATGTAGAAACTTCTCAGCTCGTGCTCCGTGTATTACATGTTCTGTGAGAAATGTGCTCATTGACATAAAGCGTATAATTTGTTTATGGGGTTGGGACATACAAAAACACAACTATGAATTCACATAACATAAAAAAGTACAAACGTAAGCCGGGCGTGGTGGCTCACACCTGTAATCCCAGCACTCGGGAGGCTGAGGCAGGAGGATTGGTGTGAGTTCGAGACCAGCCTGGGCTACAAACGTGAGCTCAAGGCCAGCCTCAACTGCATAGCGAGACCCTGTCTCAAAAAAACAAAAAAGCAAAACAAAAAAAAAAAAAGTACAAACGTACAAGTAAAATACCTGGATACAAATATCCATATACACACAGGTGTGAATCACTGTGGTAAATACTATTGATTAAAAATGTTTCCCTGGGGAACTGGGCGTGGTCATTCACGCCTGTAATCCCAGCACTTGGGAGGCTGAGGCAGGAGGATTGATATGAGTTTGAGACCATCCTGAGCTACCAAAGTGAGCTCAAGGCCAGCCTAAACTGTACAGCAAGACCCTGTCTCAAAAAGACAAAAATAAATAAATAAATAAATAAATAAATAAATAAATAAATAAATAAAAAAATAAAATTGTTCCCCTAGAGATGGGGAGATAGCTTGGTGGTCTAAGTGTCTGCCTGGCAAGTTTAAGGATCCAGGTTCAATCCTTGGAACTACATGCCCTACTGGCTCCAGAACTCTAGGTATGCTGTGTCATCCTGGACTGGTATAGTAATGCCTGTCTGTAATTCCAGTGCTAGGGAGGCTGAGATGAGAGGATCATTATGAGTTTCAGCTACGTAGTGAGACTCTCTACCAAATAAATAAAAATAAATAAATGAAAATATTAAAAAATATAAGTGTTAACCTAATTCTAAATAATAGATCATTGTGGGGTGATGTTAGTCAAAGAAAGAGATATTATGAAATTTGGTGTAAAATTACTTGCTCTACTAAATTTGTTTTAGTAAAAAGGCAGCCCAGAAGATAACTTGATCTTCAACTTAAAACAAAAATATAGGAAAAGAGAGACAAAAAATCAAAACACTGAATTCAGCTGATATTTTTACAAAAGAAAAATAGAGTTCACCTAATATTTTCACTATAGCTAAAGAAGTGCCATATGGCACTATTTTCCTTAGCTGGAAATAATTCTAATGAAGAATAACTGCTTTTTTCTGTGAATTTGTTTTCAGCAATAATTACTTTGACAGCATTAATGATTCTTGACTTTTCTGGTTTCATAGTACTACTCTTATTGATAGCATTTGGTAATTACATATCATTAACTGAGAAATATTTGCTGATTTTATGCCACTAATCCTCGGCCAGTGTTTTATAGATCATACTAGAACTGGAAGGTATAGGTTCTTTCCTGGAAGGCTAGTCTAATATTATTCAGTAACCTACTACCTAGCAATATAGGTGAACTATGCACAGAGGGACCGATGTTGTTGCTATAGGAACATGTGTCCAAGAGCTCTTTTAGAAACTCAAGAGAAAACCAGGGCCAGGAATCAGAAACCTTTATTTGTGGCCTGTGTGTCAGGGCTGTGTACTAGGGGGTGGTCTTCCACCGTACAGGGGAGGTCCTTTATGAAATGAAGACCTGGGATGGTTGGCAGAGTCATTTAGATCAAGCAGCCCCGGCCCTTCTTCCGTTGCAGGATCATGTGACACTGGGGCCACCACAGAATCCTTGGTACGTCCACTTCGTGTGACTCTCACTCACTTTGGAAGTAGGATGAGTTAAAAGCTTAGAGCTGCTTATAGTCCACCTCTGATGCTTGAGCATGGGACACGTTTGTAGGCCCAGGGGTCAGTTGTCAACTCCTTGTGTTCCGATTTCTGCTTCCTTTTATCTACAGTGTGAGGGAGTGGGAGAGGCCACTGGAGGTCTTCTTTACCTGTGTGACCCTGTAGCCCTACTCCTCTCGCTGACAGGCTTGAATTTATAAGTAAAGAGAAACAAAAATACATGCACGATAGTTAGATTCTCTGCAGAATGTATTAAGTGGGGACATAGATCAGGTATATATCTTGTAAATGTTTCTTCAGAAAAAATAAAAAAAATTAAAAATAAAATAAAAAAAGAATATACAATAGTAAATGTATAGAATAATCTGGAGCAACATGAAGGAATAGTAAAGTCATATTGCAGACATTTTGTGTTAAGACAGCATAGGAATGTTTTTGAAATACCAAGAAAGATTTTCAAACTGGAAGGAGTCACTAAGGAAGTAGGATACCTAGCACAATGTTCTTGAGCTAGTCAAGGGTCAAGGTTTTCCTTGGGTGAGGAGATACTGCTGTCCCCATAGGTCACTCCCACAAAAATATACAAAATATACATCCCACCACAGGATGCAGACATGATTCAGACATTCAGAATAGTCCCCAGCCACCCGCAAGTTATCATGCTCCATATTTCAATATATTTTAAATTGTTCAGAATTGACGAAGAATAGAACATGGATTTCATTCCTGTGTCAGTCTATATAAAGTACAACTTGTTTTTTAGTGTCACTATTATTACTTTAATTAACACTTTACATTTAAATTTAAAATTTATATACTTTACATTTAAATTTAAAATTTAAAATTTTACATTTACTATATTAAGAGAGATTTTTCCCCAAAAATTTTTAGATAAGATTAAAATTCTATCACAAAGAGAAATCATAATCATGAATCTTATCATCCGGTGAATTCAAATCTGTGTACTTTGTAATATGTTTGGGAACCTGGGCATATTCAGTGAATGGATACAATGATATTAATTTTTCAATTTCTTTAAGAAATCTTTAAAAAAATTCTTTGTTTTCTTTTGCTTCCTTGGAAAAAGTTAACATAGTCACAAAAATCATTTGTGATTTAAGTTGAATAAATTTCAGGTCTTTACAGGAAATCGCGTGACTTCAAATAAAATCACAGATGAAAGAAATGCTTTAGCCTAATGTATCTACTATTATGTTAGGGACCATTGCGTTAGGTACCCAGCTGCCTATGCTTATTAGTTATTTGTCATTTCATTATATATATATATATATATATATATATATATATATATATATACTTTCATTTTTGAATCAGAAACCACATAACTATAGGCTATTTCAGGTGACTAAGTAAAGCAAGCTTTTGCCTGGCCTTGACTCTAGTAGTCATCAAAGGGTGTTTACTTTCAAAGAATTCTTATATTAGCAGTTTATTTGCCTTGGGGAATGTCATTTAAATCCAAGTTATTTTATGACAGAGAATTTCCATTTTTAGAGACAGAGTAAGTGAACTAGAAATTACAAAAATTAAGTAAGAAATGAAAAAAATAATGTTAGACGTTTACCTTCAAATTGCTTATTTTTTAATTAATTACAGTATTACCCTTGCCAAAATGTCGCCATTTGCAGATGCCTATTAAAAATAAGCTGTTTTCACTTCCTGCTCATATGTAATTTAGCATCTTTCAGTCCTTGTGCTCAACTCTTTCTGAGGAGCTTTGTGTTATCCCTGCGATGACGCCTCCCTAGGAGTCACTGTCAGTGTGTGTGGCCCGATTCCTAACAGTCTACTGATTCATTGAATTTTGTGAATTTCAGCAAAAGACCAATTCAGTCTTTATGCTCCCTTACAACACAATGTTCAATGTTTGTCTCTTCCTCTTAGCAGCAGTCTTGAGAAGAAAGATCTTCTTCATATTGCTTTGAAGGATTTACAGAATCCTACAGCACCAAGAACATTTGAAGCTGTATTTTGCCTGCTATTTAAAGTGGAAAATGCTGTTCCTTAAGACTCTGGCACTCAGCCATTTACCTCCAGAATGTTGCATGGTTTACTGTCAGGATTGCTGCTTTTTTCTAGAAGAACATACAGGCCATTTAGGAGGCATTTTCTGCAGCACTGTTACTTAACATGTATCTATCTACACTTGGTCCTGAATAAATCATATGTGTAGAAATTTAATACATTACTGTTCCTTTGAAACTTTCTGAAAAGTGTTTGAAAATGTGCTACCCTTAAAAGAAGCTTATTATTGGGGTACAGAAGGGGCTAAATTTCATTGAGGCAGAGTTTGACATCATTAGAATGTATTTCCATTCCTGTAATGTTATAATTTTGCTAAATGTAATATTTTTT